>JAPQWV010000796.1:0-222407 GCA_027422505.1 Craterostigma plantagineum
GTGATAGTCAAAGTGCAATCGCCATTACTTGCAATCCTGTTCCTCATTCACGCACAAAACACATAGACATTAGATATCATTTTATCAAAGATCAAGTAGAAAAAGGCACGTGTACTTTGTGAACACGGAGTTTCAAAACTAGCCGATATTTTCACCAAGGCCTTGGATGAGAAAAACGATTCCAATCCTTGTCGGAAAATTAGGCATGCTGAATCTTTCGTAATATGTGCATTACCTGATCTTCTGTGCTATCACATGCTCTATTCTATGTTTTTTCTATGCTTATTTGTCCTTATCTTGCGTGATAAAAATAATAATAATAATAAAAAATATATATAATATATATATAATATAATGGGGTATGACAAATCCTTTAGGATGCTTTGATCTAAAAGTCACCAAGAATTTTACCCCGGACATGCGACGATTTAATTGCTTAAATTTTGTCAGTCTAAGTCGCATTCTTGTGTCTAAAAGGTCATTTGATTGTTCCACTAGACACAAAGTCACTCTACATGCGTGAGGATTCAAGCCTTGTTCCTTTTATTTTTCTTTGGATCTACTTCTCGAGTGAGTCACACATAAATTACTTGTCTTACCTAGTGATTCTTGGTGTCATACTCATCTTGCGTTTAGATCGTTAGGAAAATGATAAGGGAGCTTAGGATATCCTCATTCGGTCTTATATAAATTCCCCCACGTTACCCTAGTCATCCACCTTGAGCCTTCTCGACGTCCTTTTCTTCATTTGAAACCCATTCACAGCCTTCAACCGAATTCTATACTCTTCGATGGTTTTTTCAAACGAGAAAAGGAGGGAGAGATAATAAAAGAAAAGTAGGATGATGACAAAAGAAGGCATTGCTCAACGCGCAAAGACCAAAGGAACAGGCCTTCGACTACCTTGTAGAAAGTGGCATGGTTCCTGCTGCGAAACTTATCCAATGATAATCTCGTACGCTCGTCAGAAGGGCTGGAAGAGGAGCACCACGAAGTGAACTTCTCCAACGATAATCCGGTCTTATATCGGGAAACGGGAAGAGGAGCGCAGCCTCGGGTACGAATTCATAACCGTGAACTTTTCCAAAAACATAATCTCTGAAAACCTCTCTAGGGATTAAGAGAAGAGGAGCACGGTATCGGCTCGAGAACCAACGAGAAGAACTTCGCCTACGATAATCTCCTATAGCCTCATGGAGAAGCGGAGCTTCAGCTGAGCATAGCTTCATAAGGGATAGTAAATGACGGAGAAAAAGACGCCGAAAAGAAAGGAGACGGACGTAGAAATGGAAGATGACGAAGAGATAAGCTCATTTTCCTCTAAATTCCTCCCTTCTAAGTCCTAGCCAAACTAAAACCTTTACACCCCTTGATTCCAAACGGTCTCTCGCTTGGGTGAAATGATTAAACACGCCTCGATCACAGGTAAATTGACTTGAAACTGCTTGTGTTGACTTGAGTGATAAAAATATAAAAATCCCAAGTTCGAAATTATTGAGAGCAAGAGCGAACTAGTGAGAGTTGTCGAAATGGAGCAGTCTATGAACTTAGGACTTTAGTTTGACGACAGACTTGACGGCATTTTCGTCTTTCAAATGTCTCGTAAAATTTTAAGAATGACGATTGATCGAAGCAAAATAATCTGACCCCATACTATAATAATAGTAATATATAAAAAAAAATTCCTTCTTGACATTTTGACATGAAAATAATAAAATTGGCACATTTGACATGAAATGTTATGTTTCATATACGTTGAATTGAATAAATGCGAATTTCTTTAGTGTATCGCACATTCTAAATGCAATTTTAGATTGCATTGATACTGAATTGTTTAAATGCGCTAAATTTTTTTGCTTCCACCCTCACAAGTAATTTGAAGTACATGTTTTCGGGGACCATGTCTACGTACTTACTTGGTATATTTGTGTGTTATATGCTCGTGACTTGAAATGATTTAATATGCTTGCATAATTAGCCAATTCTTGTGCATCATTTGAGGGGAAGCAAGTATAAAAATCGTGGTTCAGCTCTAAATAGTTTTGACGTTTTTCTCTGAGTATTTCAGATCTTTCAAAATTAAGTAGTGAGACGTCGACACTACAAAGAGAGGAGCTAGACACAAGACCAAATATTTCAAAGATAACGTTGCTAAAATTAATTGTTGATTAACTCCATTATTACTAACGTTTATCTCTAAGTGGTATAGATTTTTCAATTATCCCAGGGGAGCTAGACGTTACTACACAGAAAATTGCAATGAGTTAATTGCATTTATGATTACTAAGGGGGAGACTTACATTGAGTTTCATTTTGAAATAGGGGTCAATCTGAAATTCCTTAGAGAACTTACCATCGAGAAACTGAATATTAGAAATAATTCGCAATCTAAGGTTTCTCGATCCTAAACAGTGTTGGATCGATTTTGATTAACTGCGATAATTTGCGATCGAAAAATTAGAATTCTTCGTGTGCAAATAGTAATGGGCCTGATCCCTTATATCGCAAAATGTCTAATCACAAACCCGGCAAACAAATTAATGCTAGTTAATAAAAGTTTAACTTTTGTCAGTCGAAAAACTTTTTCTCACGCAAAACCTAATCGAAAAAAAAAACTCTCACTCGCAAAACTTTCTCAGACGGTACAAAATCCTTCAAAAATCTTTCAATTTTTCACTCCAAATCGTCTGATTAAGGTAGAAATTCGATTCGGTTGCGTATGTTATAACTTGATTTGCATTTAAATTCTGTAGTTTTTCGCATGTTTAGTTAAGATTTTCGACTGTTCTTCAAAAACCATTTAAACGTATACTGTTTCACTAAATTTAAGCATGCTTCTTGGATTTTCTGAGTTTAAAAATGCCTTGTTGTTAGATAGATTCGATGTTTTTGATGAAACAGATAGCGTAAATCGTTGGAAAATTTCCATCTGTGATGATAAAATGAGTTTCGATGAAACTGGGTATTTTGAAGTTTTGAAGCTGTCGAAGAACTTTGTCGATCGCAAATTATCTTAATTGGATTTCAATTCAATCGAGATACTATTTGTGTCGATTTAGTTTTCGATCGCAAAATTTTGACTTAGTCATCACGATAAAAGATTATAACCGTTACACTTACCATCGAAAAATCCAAAGCGAAAAACTTATGCACTGAATAGATAATTTAGATGCAAATTCAAATCGAGCGTTAAACATAGCATCGCAAAATTAAAAATTTCGATTTCACTTTATTTCGGTCGCAAAAATTTTAGCAGCGAGAAAATTATTTTAAAATGCTTAACTTTTCGATCGTAAAATTCCCGCTTAGAATAAATGATCGAAAAATTTCTCGACGATTGACTTAGTTTCGTCGTTGACCAATTCTCGATAAATAAGTTAAGTATAGAAAATTTCACTTAGAATAAAACTAAATATCGCTCGACAATTTTTTCAAATCGAGAATTTTATTCAATCAAAGAAAAGTCTCCGACAGTAAATTTACTAAGGAATACCTTTTCGATCGTAAATTTACACGGAATTTTTCTCGATCGTAAAATTGATCGAATACAGTCTAGCTTTCAACTTCAATACTTAGAAATTTTTTCAAAGTCTTTTACACTGTAGTTAACAATAGCAGATAAAATTCTTCGATCGCAAAATTTAGACGGAACTCTTTCAATTGAAATCAATATATAGGAAATCAAATCGCAATTAAATTTTATCGATCGAAAAGTTCTCGGCCATGAACAGTGACTTACTGATTTAACACTTAGCGAATTTCGAACTATTTTTCACGCGACATATATTTCATTCGAAATTACATTCATGCCATCACGATTTTTGAAATTGAACATATACACTATGCATTTGATATGATTTCAATTCAAAATTCATCGAACATGCTATTATTTGCAATATTACTATAGTTTGGTGAAATTTATTCATATTTCGACTGAAAAAAAATTGATCTAATAAACTTTTATATATCTTATTTTTCAGATGGATCGCTACCCAAGATACAACCATATATATGATCACAATCTGTACTTGAACGTTCAGGATACGAAACTTTCAGCTCGATCTGAGCACATTTCGGTGCTCGGACGAGATCATCGTATCCATCCTCAGAGGCCACCCCATCTGGCATGCGTTAACGGTCACCGCATCAGTGCCGTTGATGGTCTATCTCTTGGGGATATATACAGGGAGTTGTAGCAAATGGGGCATTCTCCTTCACAACAAGACTCGAGACGCGGCATATTCTTATGAGCAAGAGCAGTTCGGGATGATGCTGGACTTGCCCACACCAATAATTACGGCCCGCTCCCGACGGACGCAGAGATGATTCAGGAACTTCTGCACAATGGGATACCAACCGCCTTACAATATTAGCTCAAGGGCAGCGGTATCCCTCACCCCTGGAAGACACTGTTCGGAATAGTGAACAAGTGTCTCACCCAAACACGTTGGATTCGACAAGGGCAACGGCAATATTTTGAGGATCTTCCACGCATCGCCTTCTCAAGAATTATGACTACACTCAGCTGATTTGGAACGACCTCGCGGACCAGATTCGGCAGAAGCCGGCGATCAAAGAACGTGCCTTATGCTCGGGGTTCAACGTCATCATCAGGGAGATCATGGCGCCTGCACCAGAACATCCGCCAGCTGCCTCCTGGTGGAAATTATCAGTCGCCAAGGCTAAAGTTTTTCCACAATCCACGGCTCACGGACCTGGACCAACCGTCGATGCCGATTCCGTTCAACCTACTCAGGCTCGCCGACCCCGCGGGAGCTGAGTATTAAAGGTTCTGCCGGGAACAAAATTTAACGGAGAAAAATGATCAGAGGGCCCCGGCAGATCACCATGGAGCCCCACCCAACCGGAACACCAGCCAAGCCCTGACGATACGATGATCGATGTTGTCGCTCAGAGCTTCAACGGGAGTCTCCTTTGGTCGAAGAGCCAATGCCCGACGTGGAAGATACCCTAATCGACGTGTGGCTACAGAGATGGAGCTCGAGGCTCCTGCACTCGAATTACAAGTGGAAGTGCCCGTAAATGTTGGCGTGCTCGAAAGAAACTTTTGAGGAAGTCGTTCAACAAGAAGCACAGCCCGAAACGGAAATGGGGCACACTTCACTTCCACTGGTGAGAGATCAGACATTGGAGAACGTCGATCGAGACCTTACTCCTCACACCGCCACCCCGTCTGACACAGAGTCTGACGAGGAAATCAGTCTGATCAGGGGGACTCCAGAAGACTCAGTATTCAGTTGGAGTCGCTCTTTCCAGCAGTCACCACCGCACCAGATACTACGCTGACCACAACGACAAGTGTTGCCGGCACTCATCGCTCTATCTTGAGCCGCAACCATCTCACGTGGTGTCTGGTTCGCAGGCACAACCTGAGCCTGCCATAACACCCATAGAGGCGAATCCTCAGGATTCGACTCAAGGATTGGGTGGAAGTCTCATACAGTCACAACCTCAAGTGACTGTGAGCCAACCTGAAGAGTCGGTGTCTACTCAAGGGTTGATAACAGGCGACATCAGTCGTCCTGGTCCATCAAAGGAGGCGTCCGCACCCTTTGTGACGATCGAGCAGTTCCATGCCGCTCTCTCTGCCGTGTGAGAACTATGGAAGACACAATCACGAATTGAGTGTTACATGCCATCGAGACATCCCGACGAGATATCGGGAAAGCACGTGTCTCAGAAGGGCCTTCGTCACAAATCCCACATCCACCGACCCTCTAGCCACTTCCTCCATCCTCATCAACCCATACACAATCCCCATCACCGAGCTTCACGACATTCTCCTCGCCCTCTGATAGGCCTTTCCATCCGGTCACCTCAAGAAGAATCCCTTTATAGGCGATTGGTGGATCATCCTGAGCCACCGACTGACACCTGCCAAGGCCAAAGCTCCCACTCACGGCGCAGACATGACGATCCTGACGATTGGGACCCCATGAGGGGGGAGAGAAGAGGCCGAGGACATCTACATCCAGCCAAGGACAAGGCTCGGGCGTACGCAGACAAGCGTCGGAGCTGGTGAAACCCAAACACAAATTCAAACACAAACCACCTACACCACGCACCGCACCGCCACTCTACCAAATATCGACCCAACCAACCTTTTCCCTACGGGACGCCTCCGCCCACAACACCGATCTACTCAAGCCCTTTGCTTTCGGAAGAAAAAGCAAGTGCTGCAATGCTTGTAGCTCTGGCAGCTACCCAAGCTACTCCCTCCGTCGCTCCAGATCAACTGGGACTCTCTGGACATGGCATCAATCCACACGAAGTATTAGACAAGTACATTTTCAAAGGCCAGTGGATGACCCATTCCATGCCCGAGGAGTATCAGAGAAACGGCTTCAGGACGTACGCCACTTCTTACAACAAGCATCCATGGACCTCGTGATCATAGAAGATGACGAACTTCAAGAAGGTATAGACTACCAAAGTGAAATCCCAAGGCTACCGGAGTTGATCGCACAACGAGCGGCCTCCTATACAAGACATATGCCAGGGACCGTTCGGATCGACACGCTGTGGGAGAACATTCACATAGAGATACCTTTCTTTGAAGAAGTCAGGGAAAACATTTGGAGGTCACCGGTTCGAATTAAGAAGCCGGATGAGTTCGAGCTGAGGGGGATCTCTCATTGGGATCAGCAGAAGAGAATGACATATCTGTGGATGCTGACACCAACTAGGACCGGACGTGAGGCTGGGATCCCGAAGGACCGACTAAAGAGTCACTTCAGGGAACTCTCCCCAATTTGCCAACTCCTCAGTGTCTATTGTGCAAAGGAGAACTTCCAACACCTCACTACATCATCGAACGACCGTGGACAGGACCTGAGAGGAAACTGAGCGAGAGCGACCTGCCGTACCTTTCCGCCGATGAAGTGTACCATCTTTATCAGCTATACATGGAGAAGTACAAAGGTCCTTGGGGCTTCATCAAGAAAGAATGCCTCGAAGGGCTCTACCGGTTCATGATGCGACAAGTCAGGTACTTCGCCGCTCACGACCTTCAAATAGCGCTTGAGAGCAATATGAAGAAGGTCAACATGGCCGAACCACTCTTCAAAGGACCTGAGATCGAGGCTTCCAAGCAATCACGTGCATATCAGCTCTGTCATCGGCATCACCTACGACAACCCAATTGCCAAGAAGAATAGGTTGATGCTGAAGATAGAAATTCACAAGTTTTGCGACGGAACCCTCAGATCGTCAGGAGAAATATCGAACAGAGGTTGGAAGAGATAAATAGAGACACGATGCTGAGGATCCACCGGGTTTGTGAGAGAACAGCCGCTCCTGATGGAATTGTTGTATGACATCGAGGAGCGCCTGAAGCTCAAGGAGACCGTTATGGATACGAGCATGCGCTGGGCTTGCGCAGATCGTACTATGCCCGACAAGGACGAACAGCGCGGAGACGCAATCAAGCACAAAGGGGGAGATTGTAGAATATCACTTATAATTGTGCTTGATTTCATTAGTTGTCCTTGTAATTAGGTGTTTTACTTGTATAGATTAAGGACTAGTTAGATATTTGTACCAAGATTGTTGGTATAAATACTTGTAAACTAATTGAGCTGAATAGAGAAAGAGAATTGATCCGAATGGCTTGCAATTTGATTTCTAGAGAGAGAAACAATAGTAACTTTCTCACTCTAATTGAATTCTCTCTCGTGTTCTTAACTTGAGTTTTTCGATCGAATTCAATTGATTATCTAAACGATCGAATTACTATGGATTCTAGCCTAGGATCGTAGAGTTGTTAATCCGAGGACCTAACATTTTCGCGCGTGAATAAAATTTTTCTTCGTGTGAGTTATCGAGCGAGAAACTTTTTCGATTTTAAAAAATGGTTTTCGCTGCGAAGTTGTCGATCGAGAAAATAGTCAGCGAGAAATAAAGCTACTCACTGAGCAAATTTTCGATTGAACAATATTATCGCTGCGTTCTTGCGATCGAGAAATTAGCATAGAAAAATTAATGTTAACACCGCTAAAATTTGTGACCGATGTTAAAAATGAAATCGAAGATACTATTTTCTATGGTAAGTTTTTTGCTCGTAAAAGAATTGTATCTTTTATCTATTTCACTAATAATTTTTTTGCTCGCGCAAAATCAAAATTAGATTCTCGGTGGTAAGTAATTTTGCGACCTACGTCATCTATCTTAACAACTAAGTCATATTTTAGCGATCAAAAATCTTTTATGCTGCAAACAGTATCTCACTCAAATGGAAATTCGAGTGAAACTGTTTGCGATCGAGAAAGTTCTTCGACTTATCAAACATTCAAAAGCCCAGTTTTTAGTCGTAACTTAAATTTAGCTCTGAAACGTAAAAAGTCGAAGATCTACACCATTAGAATGACCTCAAACACAAAGACTGTCTTAACTCGTAAATCTAAACCCATATTAAGCACAGAAACAGGTCTAAATCGTTAGAAAATAGCCTTCGAGGCTTCACAATTAGAGACAGAGGAAATCTAACAGAAAATTCGGCGAAAAATAACAGAATGTAGATACAAACTGAAATCAAACAGACGCAAACACCTAATGGATGTTATTCTACCTTTCAAAGACGAAAACAATGTGAGATGTTTAGATTTGAGTGAGATTTTGAGTTCGTCTGTCGTTTTAGTGTTTTTCGCTCGAGTAATTTTAATCGACGCTGGTTATGAGGGTTTTGCGTGAGAAATAGTTTTTTCGACTGCAAATAGTTACTTTTTCTGATTGGGCTGATTAGACGTTATCGACACTTAGCAATTTCTAACCCCATGATCGAGAAACTTATGATCGAAAATTACCTTTTCTATCCAGTTCTCGATGGTAAGTATTCTTAATCAGATAGACCCGTACTTGATTTAAAATCACATATTTACTCCCTCTGCAGTAAAATTGAAATGCAATTAACAAAACCTGAAATTCTGAGCAGTCACATCTGGCTTCAAATCCGATATTCGAAAGATCTGCATTACTTGGAACAAAATGTCCAAAATGTTAGAGTTAATCAACAAGTAATTTTAACAGAGGCACCCTTGAATTTTTGTATTAATAAAATAGGTAAAATTCAAATCCATAAAACATGTAGCGATCAAAAATGTTTAACCAACCAAAATTTAAACCAATGGCGTGTGCTCCAACTCGTGAAAATTCGTGACGTCCTCCTCATTGAAGTGCGTTATTTCAAGAATCAGAACTGAATTTTCTGCACCACATAGAGAAAGATCATAAAAAATGTTTGGAGCTCAAGACATAAATTTGTAAATGCTCCCCTCAAATAATGCACCAAAAATTGATTTAGCATGAAAGCAATAGAATCAATTTCAAGTGCCAAATATGTAGTATGCAATTAGACAATTTCTCCTAGATACGTGGTCTCCTAATCATGTAAACAAAATGTTGCGTGAGGGTATGAGCAAGAAATTCGCCATTTAATCAATTCCACATAAAAGCAATTTAAAATTGCATATCATAATGTGCGATTTATATTATATATATATTTTAATTTTTCCTATCATGTAATGAGAAAAAAATCCAAGAAAATTTATTTGTCTTTTTATTATTATGTATGTTGTATGAATATTAGTATTATTAATAGTATGAGTCAGATTATTTTGCTTCGATCATTGTCACGCCTAAAAATTCACAAGACACTTGAAAGAAGTTATGCCGTCAAGTCACGTCAGCAAACTTAAAGTCCTAAGTTCAAAGTATGATCCATTTCAACAACTCCCACTAGGTTCGCTCTAGCGCTCATTTACTTTTAACTAGGGATTTTTATATTACACAAGTCAACACAAGTCATATTAGGTCAATTTACCTGTGATTGAGGCGCTTTTAATCATTTCACCTATGCGAGAGAGCGTCGTTTTGGAATTAAAGGGACTTCGAAAGCTTCAATTTGGCCATGACTAAGAAGGGAATGAAAATTGGGAAAAGGGAGCTTTATGTTATTTCCATTTTCTTCGTCGTTCTCCTTCTTCCTGCATTTTTCTCTTTCATCTTTTGTCTTTTTCATCCTTTTATCATTAGTAATTTTCTGCACTTGCTCAAGGTGAAGCTCCGCTTCTCTACGAGGCTGAGAGATTATCTAAGGCGGAGTTCTTCTTGTTGGTTCTCGGGCCGATACCGTGCTCCTTTTCTCTTAATCCCTGGAGAGGTTTCAGAGATTATCGATTTGAAGTTCACATTTATTGAATTCGAACCAAGGTCGTGCTCCTTGTCTCGTTGTCTCGATATAAGACCGAATATCATTGGAGAAGTTCACTTTGCGGTGCTCCTCTTTCCAGCTGTTCTGACGAGTGTACGAGATTATCGATGGAGGAGTTCACAGCAAGACCATGCCACCCTCTAAAGATTTGAGATTGATATACAGTCGAGAGGCAGGTTCTTTTGGTCTGTTTTTTTTTTTGTGCGTTGAGCATTCCACATGTTCGTTTTTCACCTTCTTTTGTCATCTTGTTTCCTCCCCCTCCTTTTCTGATTGAACATCCCACCGAAATCATAGACAGTCGATTGAAGACTGAAGGGTTTTCAAATGAAAAAAAAAAGAAATTTGGAGAATGCAAGATGGATGACTAAAGGCTATGTTAAGGATTGAAAAAGTATATATTTGGCCAAGTGAGGAATTTCCTAAGTGCCCTAATAATTTCCTAACGATCTACGCAAAGCGAGTATGCGGACAAGAATCACTAGTTAAGACAAGCAATGATTGCGCGACTCGCTCAACAATAGATCCGTCGAAAGAAATAAAAGGCTAGAAACCTCATTAATATAAAGTGGGCTTTGTGTCGAGTGGAGTCTAATAAAGAACTATAGACACAAGAATGCGACTGGGACTGACAAAATTAAGCATTTAATCGGTCACATTGTCAGGGAAATTCATACATGACTAGATCGAGCATCCTAAAGATATCGTCATTCCCCTAATATTGTACTTATATGTATAATATTTTGGATTTTAAGTACGCATAACACATGACATAGATTAGATGAAAGCACATAGGAGCACGTAGAGCACATATTACGGAAGATTCAACATGCCTAGTTTTCGACAAGGAATTGGAAACGTTTTATATCCAATGCTGGTGAAAATGTCGGCTAGTTGATACTTCGTGTTCACAAAATACATGTCAATCGTGCCTTTTTCTATGTGATATTTTTAAAGTGATATCTAATATCTATGTATTTGTGCGTGAGTGGTGAACAGGATTACACGTGATTGCAATGGCACTCTGGCTACCATTGTAAATGGGTATATTATTTAAATTGTACCCATAATCGCGAAGTTGAGTCTACATACATAGCATTTGCGAGCAACAGGTAGCAGACGCGACGTATTCAGCCTCAGCCGTCGACGTTGAATCGCAGTTGTGCTTCTGGATAACCAACAGACTAGCTTTTGCCTAGAAATTGAGCGCCACTGGAGGTGCATTTCCTGTCCATTCGGCTACCTGCATAATCAGCGTCAGTGTAGCCAACTAATTTGAAATTAGTGCCTTTTGGATACCATTAACGTAAGGTTGAGGTGCCCTTAAGGTAGCGCAGAATTCGCTTGACCGCAAGCATGTGAGACTATTGGGATCGGCTTGGAAACGGGCACAGAGGCATGCGGCAAACATAATATTCGGCCAGCTTGAGGTGAGATGGAGGACAGAGCCGATGATGCTGTGGTAATGTGTGATGTTGACGAATTTTCCAGTGGGATCGACATCCAACTTGCAGCTTGTTGACATAGGAGTACTGAGAGGCTTGCTCTGATCTTGATTGAACTTCTTCATTATGTCCTTGATGTATTTTGACTGACTAATGAAGATGCATCTTCGTGCCAGACTTGAAGTCCTAAGAAGAATTGCATCTCTCCCATGTGACTCTTTTCAAACTTGCTCTTCATTAAATCTCCAAATCTCTTGCATAGCCGTGAATTTGTTGATCCGAAGATGATGTTGTTACATAAACTTGGACGACCATCAAGTCTTTTTCTTGCCATTGAAGAGGGTTGTATGGATTGTCCCTCGGATGAATCCAGACTTCACGAGGAAATCGCTCAGGACATCATACCAAGCACGTGGAGCTTGTTTCAGTCCGTAGAGAGCTTTGTCCAACTGATAGACGTGATCGGGATGTTCTGATCAACAAAGCCTTCTGCTGAGCGACATAGACTTCCTCCTATAACACGCCGTTGAGGAATGCGGTCTTAACATCAACTTGTAGACTTTGAAGTCTTTATGGGCTGCATAAGCCAAGAAAAGACGAATGGCTTCGATTCGGGCAACGAGGGCATACGTCTCGTCATAGTCGATGCCTTCCTGTTGGTAGTAGCCCTTCGCAACCAATCTAGCTTTATTTCTAATCACTTCTCCATCTTCATTCTTTTGTTCTTAAACACCCATTATGTTCGATAATTCTTTCCCATGTCGGCGGGGAAACTAATGTCACACTTGGAGCCGCTCGAGTTGGTTGATTTCGTTGGCATTGCTATTATCCAATCCGACTATTTAAGTGCGTCTTGTCACGCCCTCACAAATTTGACCAAGAGTCTGGATGAATCGGGCGATGACTTTGCGAGCAAGAGTGTCGAGGCGCCCGAGAACAAGACTTTTGGGACCGGCCAAGCTTGTCGCGTGCGGGACGTCGATCTAACCAAGCGAGGCCGAGGCATGTAGCACCCGCTAGGCAGGGAGACGGGGCTAATGAGGTTTACCACGATTGTTGGCCCATCCGGATTCGTGTAGAACCTTCCGGAAGATCGTGGAACCGTGCGGAATATTGCGGGGCATTCTAGAGAGTCAAAGAGGTCCAAGTGTGGAATGCTATGGAACTCTCTAGAGAGGAATATCTCTTGGGATATTCCTAGAATAATCTAGATTGTAAATAATAGCCGTTAGATCGAGTAGATCTTAGCCGTCCATCGGGTTGGACAACTTGTATATATAGGGGCTTAGAGTAGTTCATTTGTATCCAAGGAACAAGTGGTAAAAGCCTTCATTGTAAACACTTTAGTGTGAGAAAGAGTGAGTTCTCTATCAACAACACTTGTGTGGGTTTTCCTCTTAGCACTTAGGCACGTTCAAGCCGAGGGTTGTCCGACATCTTGCTTTCTTTCGAGAGTGTCTGGGAGGCTGACCTAGTAAAGTACGCGAGGGGCTGCTTGAAGGACTAGGTGCCGCACGGGAGCTAGCAAGCCAAAGTCTAGGTCCGTGACAAGTGGTATCAGAGACAAGGTTAGCGAAGATGACCGAGACAAATGCGCAAGTGAACGAGGAGAGGGGTCGTGAGCCGGCTCCTAGCCAAGGTGGGAGGAAGAAGCGGGATCAATCGAAGGCGCGAGACCTTGTCCGTTGGAAGGCACCATCGCGGAGATGGGCCAAATCGTTGCAACCATAGGGGCGGCTTGAGGACGTCGAGGGGAGCGTGACAACTCTACAGGAGCACGTTCATGGGGAGCTCGACAAGATCAAGGCCGACATCGAGAAGGTTGTGACGGTAAGTGATATTGTTGAGACCTTGCAGGGGCAAGTTCTCAAGGAGTTCGAGGCCACCAAGGAGGATTCGAAGGCATTGAGGGAAGCCAACGAGATCCTAAAGGCCGAGAACGAGGTCTTGCGGGGCGAGATGGCCAAAATGAGGGAGGCCATGGATTCGCTGCAAGAACAAGTGGCATTATGCCGAAGGTTGGCACTAAGCGGAGGAGGCAACGGAGCTAGCTCGACAGGGGGATCGACTAGCCAAAGGCCTATCGACGTGCCAAAGCCGTGTGGGTTCAACGGCAAGCGAGACGCCAAGCTAGTGGAGGACTATCTTTGGCGAATGGAGCGGTGCTTTGAGGATCTAGGCATCGTAGAGGAGGCGTGCAAGATCCGTACTGCAAGCAACTACCTCACCGAGACTGCGGCATTATGGTGGAGACGTGTACATGCCGACATAGAGAGAGGCGCGCGTGGCTGGACACGTGGGAGGAGTTCAAGAGGGAACTCAAGCGCCACTTCTATCCCGAGAATGTGGTCTATGAAGCTAGGAAGAAGTTGCGGGAGTTGAAGCAGCGAGGCTCAATTCAGGCATACGTGGACGAGTTCACGATGCTAACTCTTCAAATTCCTACCATCACAGACGATGATAGGTTGTTCTACTTCATAGATGGGCTACAAAGTTGGGCTAGGCAGGAAGTCCAACGCGGGATGTCAAGTCGGTGGATGAAGCCATAATGGTTGCCGAGTCACTCACGGAGTACCTGAGGGAGGCTCCAAGGCGCGAGCAAGAGGGCTCAGCCAAAGGGGTGGGGGGGAGACCCATGCTCGTGAGCGGGACGCGGGGCGACCACCTAGTCGGGACCGGGGATCCACGCAAGGCCGACGAGACTATGAGGACAAGAAGAAAGCGTTCGTGCCCAAGGGGGGTTGCTTTCTGTGTAGGGGGCCTCATAAGGTGTCCGAATGCCCCAAGAGGGGGATGCTCACGGCCATGATTGCGCAACGAGAGGCGCAAGAAGGGGAGGAAGCACCCGAGCAGAGGCTTGGGGCTGCTCGAGTCTTGAGTGGTGTGGAGGCCATTCAAGTATTGAATGCCATGGAAGTGAAGCCACCACCTATGAGACCATGCGAGGGGCGCATGTTCGTCGAGGCAAAGGTGAATGGCAAGGAGACCAAGGCATTACTCGATACCGGGGCAAGCCACAATTTCTTGACGGAGGCCGAGGCCAAGAAATTGGGGCTTAATGTTGGGGCCTTCGAGGGGGAGGGGTCAAGATGGCGTCCAAAGACACGCCCGTGCGTGGGGTAGCTCAAGCGGTGAAGCTACAAATTGGTGCTTGGGAGGGCCAGGCAGACTTCACGGTGGTGCCGATGGACGATCACACACTTGTGTTGGCATGGACTTCATGGGTAAGACCAATGCCATCCTTATGCCTATGCATAGCTCGGTGTATTTTTTTGGGCAGGACGGGAAGTGCTCGGTGCCCATAATATCCGACGAGGAGATAGGCGAAAGAGGGGAGCTGGGACGCATGGCGAGCATGCGACTCGAGAAAGGAGGTGTCAACAGCGATCCAAGCAAGTTAGGCACGAGGGTGTCGGCCGAAGCCAAGAGGGACTCGGGGAGTTGCAAGGACGCTGTCCACACCAACAAGGCGGTCGAAGTAGGGACTCGGCGGGAGGATTCAAGTCGGGTGACCAAGTCGGGGCCATGCCAAAGAAGTTGAGGACTTCGGAGGGCAATGGGGGCAAGACTAGGCATCCGAAGCGGCCAAAGCATGAGATGCGGAGGCACGGCAACGGGGACGTTGCCGAGTTGGGTGGGGGAGGATGTCACGCCCTCACAAATTTGACCAAGAGTCTGGGTGAATCAGGCGATGACTTTGCGAGCCAAGAGTGTCGAGGCGCCCGAGAACAAGACTTTGGGACCGGCCAAGCTTGTCGCGTGCGGGACGTCGATCTAACCAAGCGAGGCCGAGGCATGTAGCACCCGTTAGGCTGGGAGACGGGGCTAATGAGGTTTACCACGATTGTTGGCCCATCCGGATTCGTGTAGAACCTTGCGGAAGATCGTGGAACCGTGCGGAATATTGCGGGGCATTTTAGAGAGTCAAAGAGGTCCAAGTGTGGAATGCTATGGAACTCTCTAGAGAGGAAATCTCTTGGGATATTCCTAGAATAATCTAGATTGTAAATAATAGCCGTTAGATCGAGTAGATCTTAGCCGTCCATCGGGTGGACAACTTGTATAATAGGGGCTTAGAGTAGTTCATTTGCATCCAAGGAACAAGTGGTGAAAGCCTTCATTGTAAACACTTTAGTGTGAGAAAGAGTGAGTTCTCTATCAACAACACTTGTGTGGGTTTTCCTCTTTACACTTAGGCACGTTCAAGCTGAGGGTTGTCCGACATCTTGCTTTCTTTCGAGAGTGTTTGGGAGGCTGACCTAGTAAAGTACGCGAGGGGCTGCTTGAAGGACTAGGTGCCGCACGGGAGCTAGCAAGCCAAAGTCTAGGTTCGTGACAGTCTGCTACCTTGGTTGGCTCATTTTAGCTTAATAAACAGCTGAGGAGACTGTGATTTGTCCGTACTCCGCTCGAAGGATTGCCTATTATCTGATCAACCGGATGTGCTCGAGTCCACTTGTGCTCATGGAGTGAGTTGAGGTAGATGGATTAGCCATTGTGGACCGAGATTTCCAGCATTATCAGACTGGTCAGTCGTGTGAGGTAGTTCCATATCTGTACTTTGCGTTGAGCGACTCGGATGATACTTGTTATACGACTAACAACTTAATGATCCTAGGCATGATTTCTAAGTAAGTCGATGATAATGGTCGACATTGAATTTCGATCGAAAAACTCAAATGAAGAACAAGAGAGAGAATTCGAGTAGAGTGAGAAAGTTACTATTGTTTCTCTCTCCAGAAATTGAATTGCAAGCCTTTCGGATCAATTTCCAAAACTTTCTCTATTCAGCTCAATTTGTTTACATGTATTTCTACCAAACAAACTTGGTATAAATATCAAACTAGTCCTAATCTAAGGACTAATAAGAAACGTCCCAAAATTCAGGACATCTAATAAAATCTAAGCACAATTAGAATTGATCTTCTACATTCTCCCCCTTTGTGCTTGATTGCTTGTCTGCCATAGTTGTCCTCGTCGGGCGAAGAATGACCTGCGCAAAGCCCAGCGCATGCTCAAAGTTCCTGAGCGTGTTCCTTAGCTCCAGTCACTCCTCGATGTCCTCAAGTAATTCCATTAGGAGCGGCTGTTCTCTCACGAACGATGGATCCTCAGCATCGTGTCTCTGTTGATCTCTTCCAACCTCTTTTCTATATTTTTCCTGATGACCTTGAGCGTCCCATCACAGAATTTGTGTATCTCAGTCTTCAGCATCATCCTAGTCTTCTTCGCGATTGGATTGTTGTAGATGACGCCTAGGACTGAGCTGATGTGCACGTGATTGTTGGAAAGCCCTTTGATCTCAGGTCCTTTGTTGAGTGGAGTGGTCATGTGACCTTCTTCATATTGCTCTCAGAGTCATCTGAGGTCGTGTGCGGCGAAGTACTTGACTTGGCGCATCATGAACCGGTAGGTCCCTCGAGTCCTTCTTTTTTTACGAAGCCTTGAGGACCCTTGTACTCTCTACGTAGAAGTGGTAGAGATGGTACACCTCCTGTAAGGAAGGTAGGGTAGGTCGCTCTCGCTGAGTTCTTCTCGAGTCTGTCTACTCTCTCGATTACATAGAACGGTGTTGGAAGTCCACTTTTGGCTCGGTACATGCTTAGTAGCTGGCAGATGGGAGATAGACCTTATAATGGTTCCTTGCTTGTGCTTTAGTCATTTCATCCTCACATCGGTCCGAGATGGGTTAGCATCCAGAGATACGTCATTATCTTTTGCTGATCCCAGTGAGAAATCCCTCTCAGCTCAAACTCGTTCGGCTTCTTGACTTTATTCGTGACCTAAATATTTACACGGACTCTTCAACGAAAGATATCTCTATTCGAATATTCTTCCACGGCGTGTCGATCCGAACGGTCCCTGGCATTTGTTGTGGGGAAGCCGCTCATTGCTGTGATCAGTTTTGGAAGCCCAGTGGGATCTTGTTCATGATCTGCACCTTCCTGAAGTTCGTCGTCTTCTATCAACACGAGGTCCACCGAAGCTTGTTGCACTATTTGTCGAACTTCCTTGAGCCGTTGTCTTTGATGCTCCTCGAGCATGTAATGGGTCGCCCACTGTCCTTCGGATATGAATTTGTCGAGGAACTCATGTGGATTGACGCCATGTTTGAAGGGCCCGGTTGATCTGGAGCTACAGAGGGAGTAGCTTGGGTTTGCGCCAGTGCTACGAGCATAGCCGCAATGCTCTTCTTCCGGAAGCAAGGGCTTGTTAGAGTCGGTGGTGTTGGCGGAGGCGTCCTTAGGTGAAAGTTTGTAGGTCGATGTGGGTTAGAGTGGTGGTGCGGTGCGTGGTGTGGTAGTTTGGGTGGTTTGTGTTTGGGTGGTTGGGATCACCTGCTCTAGCGCCTGATTGTGTTGCGCCCGAGCCTTGTCCTTGGCCACTTGTTGTTGTCTTGGCCTCTTCTCCCCCTCATGAGGATCCTGATCGTCAGGATCGTCATGTCGGCATCTTGAGCGAGAGCTTTGGCCTCGGCATGTTTGGGTAGGTGGCTCAGGATGGTCTACCAGTCTCCTATAGAGTGACTCCTCCTGAGGCGACCGGTATGTAGTAAGACGATGAGGCGGGCTAGAAGGACGTCATGGAGCTCGTGTGATTGGATGGTATATGGGTTGATTAGGTGTGGCGACCCTACCTCCTAATCAAGATAGTTGGCGGATTTCCGCAACGAAAGTCGCGGAGGACCCGATTTATAAAAACTTTTATAAGAAAATATAACATATATAATCACTAAGTCGGTTTACAAAATACGTCAACATAATACAACGGCCGAAGCCCCGAAAATCAAAACCGACTACACTATCCTACAGCTCTCCACAGGTCGCGTCCCATGTACCGCTCCGCCCTCAAAAGCCCGTGGAGTCACCGTCGCCAGCCAGCATATGTCTCAACCCTGACACCTATCGGTGTCGGGCTCAGTCCCACCTGAAAAATATGACCCTGAGCAAAAACGCCCAGTAGGTGGTAGTAAAAACATGCACTGTATGCGTGCGTTCACTCAACCCAATCCCAAATCCTCACATCAAAATAAAATGCACGCTCAACCTACGTCACGTATCAATACATAACAGGGCCCTCGGCTAGACTCAGCACCCACGCGCGCAAATGGCAAAGTGCGCCACAATCATGCGGTAGCCCACGCGGCCGTGCCGGGTCGCTCCTTCCGCACACAATCTTAACCCGACGCTTTTCCCGAGCGGCCTACCACCAACACGGGTAGACAGGAATCTCACATCTGTCGGCGTCCCTGAGCCAAATAATATCCGGTGGTGTGCACCTCGGGTGGCTCAATCCCGAGTAGATGGGTGTAGCAAACCCCCTCTCCCACCAGGTGCTACACGAGTCTAACCTCGACGACCCGATAAAGGTCACTCTACCCCACTCAACCGACACGTAAGGTGTCACCGTACAAATACGGTACAAAAATCAACCCTCACGTGCATGTCGTGAAATGCACATATAATGAATCACATGAAATACGTACATCGAAATCACGTCATCGTATAGTATTTAAAGCTAGGCCGATGGTTTAAAAATATTTATAACTTAAAACCATTTTATTTAAAATTATTTGGGCCTGAAATAGGGCAAAAGCCCAAAATTACATTCGCTGGCAACTCACATCAAAATCGGTCAAAGCCCAATTAAAATCGTCCAAAACCCACATTCAAATGTCTGGTCAACCCGCAAAGTAATCAGGTCAACGCCCGATTCGCGAAATCACTCGCTGAATTCGAAAATTGCCCGATCTAATTTGGTCAATCCGAGGTCAGCACCCGATTTCGCGAAGCTTTCGGCGATTTCGCAAATCGTCCGATTTAACGCTCGAAGCCCGATTTGAATCTCGCGATTCGCCCGATTTCCTTCACAGGAATCACCCCGCGATTTGAAATCGGCCCGCAAAACCCAAAATCGGCCCGGCGCTCTCTCACAGCTCGTGAAATGCTTCAGCCCGCGAAAACCCGAGCTCTGGCCGCGAAACCTGTTTTTACACATTACGAAAATCAATTTTTTTTTGGCCCGCGAACCTCGTTCGCGACCCGAAACTCCAAATCGGCCAATCCCTATTCACTTAAAAAATCATTTCCGCCCGATTTCACGATTTAACACAAGCCCGCGACTAACAAATCGCCCGAAATCTACAAATCGGCTGATTTCTTCAAACATACACACTAAAAACCCTAAAAATTACCCGATTCACATAAGCACATAAAAGAACTCATATATTGAGTTCGAATTCACGTATAAACACATCAGAAAAAATCCCATAAAAAAAATGAAGCTCCAATCTTCTGATTCGACTGGAAAAGAAATACGATTTAAAAGGTTTTGTAGGGGTTAAACCACCTACCTATCCTCCAAGCTTAATTTTATAATTCCTAAGCTAATGTCGAGTTGAGCGTTCCCTTCACAGTTCCTTTCGTCACCTTCTATGTTTCAATTTCGACCAATCATAAATCCATATGAAACATTAACACCCGTGAGCTTATAAAGGATTTAAATTCGTTAAGCAAGGTCCTTACCTCCTTAGCTGTTTGGAGTTAGTTCCTAGGATGAAAATCGATCAGAGCTTGCCTTAATTGTTGTTCGAACTTTTCCTTTCTTGATTTCTTTCCTTGGCTCACGTTGGTTTTAGGTAATACATTTGAGGTTTTCACTTATCAAGGAATAAGGTGGTGAAGTTGTTTCAACATGGCCTTCTTGCTAGTAAGAAATTTCATCTTTTGCTCACTTATCATTGGTTATAGAAGTGGCGCATTTTTCTTTCCAAGGCAAGCTTATCACTTCAAAGTGTTTTACCTCATGTGAGGGAAATTCTGCTTGGGCCTAAGACACCTTTCGGCCATGTAATAAATTGGCCCCTTTTCTTATTTATGATTCTTGTTTAATTGTTGGGCTTAAATATTATTTCTTGGGTATTATTCCTAGCTTCCTCGGCCCAATTAATATTTTCAGGCTCACTTTTGAAAAATTCCTTTAGTCCGAAAATAATTTCATAAATTTCGAATCTTACAGAAATAATCCCGTATTAATTTTACGGGTATTACATCCTCCCCCCTTAAAAAAATTTCGTCCCCGAAATTTAAGTCGTCTGGAACAGTTTGGGGTATTTCTCGCGCATTTTGTCTTCTCGTTCCCAAGTGGCTTCTTCGACCGCTTGGTTTCGCCAGAACACCTTCACTAGGGGGATATTCTTATTCCTACGTCGCTTCACCTCGTACATTAAAATCTCTACCGGCCTTTCTTTCGTAACTTAAGTCCGGTTTCAACTGTTGATGAAGCGTCTCACTTCGTAGCACGTGACTCGGATCCGGAACGTACTTCCGTAACGTAGATACGTGGAAGACGTCATGGACTTGTGCTAGTGACGTCGGCAATCTAGATGGTATGCTACTTCTCCGACTCTTTTCAAAATATTGAAGGGTCCTATATATCTCTGACTAAACTTTCCTTTTCGTCCGAATCGTCTAACGCCCCTTCATCAGTGATATTTTCAAGAAGACTTGTTCGCCTTCTTCAAATTCCAACGGCCTTCGTCTTTTATCGGCGTAATTCTTCTGACGACTTTGGGGCGTTTGCATTCTCTCCCGTATTTTACTAACCGCTTCAGTCATCTCACGAACCATTTCGGGACCTAAACAGCGCCTTCTCGCCAATTACATCCCAATGAACTGGGGATCGACATTTACGCCCATACAAGGCTTCATAAGATGCCATCCCGATCGTCGCTTGAAAACTGTTGTTGTACGAAAATTCAATCAATGGAGATACTACTCCTGTTTCCATGAAAATCTAGAATGCACGCCCTCAACATGTCTTCGAGCGTTTGGATCGTTCTTTCCGATTGTCCGTCAGTCTGGGGATGATAAGCTGAACTAAAGGACAATTTAGTACCCATAGCTTTCTGTAAGCTTACCCAGAACTGGGATAGAAATCTTGAGTCTCGATCTGAAACGATCGACATCGGAATTCCATGTAGTCTCACTATTTCCTGAATGTATAGCTCTGCGAATTTCTCCATGGAATAAGTCTGGTGATCGGAAGAAAGGGGCAGATTTCGTCAATCTATCAACGACTACCCAGATTGCATCATGTCCTTTCACCATCTTGGGTAATCCGACGACAAAATCCATGGTGATGTGGTCCCACTTCCACTCAGGAACCGTTTAAAGGTTGAAACATTCCTGCCGACCTTTGATGTTCTGCCTTGATCTGTTGGCAAGTCAGGCATCGACTTACGAAAGTAGCAACGTCTCTTTTCATCCCAGGCCACCAGTAATTTACTCGCAAATCTCGATACATCTTCGTGGCACCAGGATGTACCGAGTAGGTCGTCGATGTGCCTCCGTTATCAACGTTTGGCGGATGTCTTCATTTTTAGGCTCATACAAACGATTTCTGAAACGTAAGCTGCCGTCTTCTCGAAATTCGAAGTCTGACGGGATATTTTCATCTCGTTCATCTCGAACCTTCAAATACAGCTCGTCTACTTTTTGCACTTCGATGATCTGATCTAAAAGCGTTGGGTTGAGAGTCAACGCTGCCAATCTCATCTCAATCTCCCCGAAGTGAATTATTTCAACTCCAAGTTGGCACAATTCGGTATTTACGGCTTTTCGGCTCAACGCGTCTGCGACCACGTTAGCTTTTCCTGGGTGATAGTTAATCACGCAGTCGTAGTCCTTACCAACTCGAGCCATCGTCTTTGCCTCATATTCAACTCCTTATGTGTGAAGAAGTACTTTAGGCTCCTGTGATCTGTAAAGATCTCGCACCTTCTCCGTACAGATAGTGTCGCCAGATTTAAGAGCAAAACACTACTGCGGCAAGTTCCAGATCATGGGTGGGGTAATCTTCTCGTACGGCTTCAACTGTCGGGAGGCGTAAGCAATCACCTTCCCATTCTGCATTAACACGCACCCCAAGCCATTCTTTGAGGCGTCACTATATACCCAAAATCCTTCAGTACCGAAGGTATTGCTAAGACTGGAGCAGTTGTCAGTCTCTTCTTCAACTCCTGGAAACTTTGCTCACATTCTTCAGTCCATTTGTACGGAACGTTCTTCTTTGTCAGGTTTGTGAGCGTCGAGGCTATACTGGAAAATCTTTGATGAACTTTCGATAATATCCAGCAAGCCGAGAAAACTTCTAACCTCCGTGGGAGTGGTCGGTCGTGGCCATTTGTCTATTGCTTCAATCTTGCTGGGGTCCACCGAAATTCCATTTCCCGAAATTATGTGCCCCAGAAATGCTACTTGTTCCAACCAGAATTCGCACTTCCTGAATTTAGCGAATAATGCTTCTCCCGAAGGATTCAAGGACCGTTCTCAGATGTTCCTCGTGTTCTCTTTCGTCTTCGAGTATATGAGGATATCGTCTATGAATACGATAACGAAGCAGTCTAGGAATTTCCTAAATACTCTGTTCATCAGATCCATAAAGGCAGCAGGAGCATTTGTTAGCCCGAAAGGCATGACCAAGAATCGTAGTGGCCGTACCTCGTGCTAACGCAGTCCTGGGAACATCCGCCTCACGGATCTTAATTGATGATAGCCAGAATGTAGGTCGATCTTCGAGAATACCGTCGCCCCTTGTAATTGATCGAATAAATCATCTATCCTCCGGCAACGGGTATTTGTTCTTATCGTGATTTTATTGAGTTCACGATAATCGATGCACATCCTCATCGACCGTCTTTCTTCTTAACAAAAAGTACTGGGGCTCCCCAAGGCGAGAAACTGGGTGAATAAAACCCTTTTGCACTAAATCTTCAAATTGTTCCTTCAGTTCTCGTAAACTCGTTCGGCGCCAACCGATACGGAGATTTAGAGACTGGGGCAGCTCCAGGCACAAGATCAATTACGAATTCGATTTCCCGATTCGGCGGTAATCCCGGAAGATCCTGGGGAAACACATCGGGATATTCATCACTATTGGAACCTCCTCAAGTTTCGGTTGAGAAGACTCCTCAGCTTTTACCGCAAAAACTAGGAAAGATTCACAACCCGTATTAACGAGTCGCTGAGCTTTCAAAGCACAAATCCGAGGGATTAACGTACCATTTTTCTTCCCCAAAAATTTGAATCTTCTCCCTCGGGTGATCGGAATCTAACTACTTTCTTCGAACAATCAATGATGGCCCGTATTTCGAGAGCCAATCCATCCCGAATACGATGTCATAATCATTCATTGGGATCACTATTAGGTCCACATCTAATTCCATCCCTTCTATCCTAACAGGACAATTCTCTACCACCAAGTTGGTCCGAGTTGGATCTCCGTGTGGTAGGGATACTATGAAATTGCAGGAGGAATGGGTGGGATATATTCCCGCCCTGGTCACAAAATTTGCCGACACAAACGAGTGTGTGGCTCCAGAATCAATCAGTATTGAAGAGGGTACGTGAAAGACATTCAACGTACCAGTCACCACGGCTGGGTTCGCCTCTGCCTCCTCGTTGGTCAGTGTGAAGACTCGTGCAGGTACGGGTGGAGGTCGAATTAGATTCTGTGGCTGATTCTGCAGTCGAGGCTGACCTTCCGTGCAGTTTCGTGCAGCGTGCCCCGTCTTTCCACACCGGAAACAACTGTATATTCAGGCCGGTCGTGGTCCGTAGCAGATGCCAAAGTGATTTCGTCCGCACTGCTGGCACTGTGGCGCTGGCGTCGCTGGTCGGTAGGGAACGTTGGTCGGTCCCTGGCTAAAATTCGGACGCCACATCTGCTGGCCTGGTCGACTACCTTTATTCTTTGGACCCTTGCCGAAGAATTGCCGCTTCTGGCTGCTTCCTCCCTGTTGGCTCTCCCTCTTCCGATTTGCCTTCCTGGGACTCTCTCACAACTCCTTCCGCCTGCTCCGCTATTAAGGCGCGCTCTGTCGCCTGGCGGAATTCCAGCTGGCGCACACCCGCCACGCTGAGGTCTCGGTAGAATTCGGGTTTCAGTCCCCGAAGAAATCTCGTAACTTTGAGGGCGGTTCATCGCTATGAGATGAGGAGCAAACCGAGATAACTCCTCAAATCTGCGGATGTATTCCGCAACGGCATTCGCCCTTGCTTCAGATTCATAAATTCGTACATTCGCTGCTCTTGGTCGTGAGCAGTGAAGTACTTTTCATAGAACAGTTCCTAAAGCGCTCCCACGACATGGTAGCAGGATCCTCTAACACCTTCACGGTGTTCCACCAGAACGCGCGCTTCCCCGAAGCAGGGAAACGACACATAACACCTTCTCATTGTTCGGCACGCGACTATAAACGAACAGATCTTCAATGGTGTCGATCAGTCCTCGCCACCGCAGGGTGGCGGCCTCGGCAAGTTAGGAGGATTCAGCTTACGGAACCTTTCCCCAATGATTTCCACACGATCAGGCGGGGGAGGAACGGTGCTCAGATAAGCTCGATGGTTGATCAGGTCATTGATTTGGTCTGACTGTCGTTGGATCAGTTCAGTCAGACGATGATAGTATCGCGTTCACGAGTCGAGGACTCAGGTTCGTCCCGCCGACTCGTTTCTCCACAAACTCGCGCCTAGGTCTTCCTCTCGACATTTCCAGATACTATATAACACATAAACACGCATTTAAGAACACGTAATCACGCCAAAACATGTAATACCTACAGGCGAGGCTGGTTCTCCCGGCTTCGAGCTGCAGTACATGGACAGTCTTCAGAACCTAAAACCTAACGCTCTGATACCACCTGTGGCGACCTACCTCCTAATTAAGATAGTTGGCGGATTTTCGCAATGAAAGTCGCGGAGGACCCGATTTATAAAAACTTTTTATAAGAAATAATATACATATATAATCACTAAGTCGGGTTTACAAAATACGTCAACATAATACAACGGCCGAAGCCCCGAAAATCAAAACCCGACTACACTATCCTACGCCTCTCCACAGGTCGCGTCCCTTGTACCGATCCGCCAGCCTATGTCTCAACCCTGACACCTATCGGTTTTGGGCTCAGTCCCACCTGAAAAATATAACCCTGAGCAAAAACGCCCAGTAGGTGGTAGTAAAAACATGCACTGTATACGTGCGTGCACTCAACCAATCCCTAATCCTCACATCAAAATAAAATGCACGCTCAACCTACGTCACGTCTCAGTACATTACAGGGCCCTCGGCTAAACTCAGCACCCACGCGCGCAATGGCAAAGTACGCCACAATCATGCGGTAGCCACGCCGGCCGTGTCGGGTCGCTCCTTCCGCACACAATCTTAACCCGACGACTTTTCCCGAGTGGCCTACCACCAACCCGGGTAGACAGGAATCTCACATCTGTCGGCCGTCCCTGAGCCAAATAATATCCGGTGGTGTGCACCTCGGGTGGCTCAATCTCGAGTAGATGGGTGTCGCAAACCCCCTCTCCCACCAGGTGCTACACGAGTCTAACCTCGACGACCGATAAAGGTCACTCTACCCCACTCAACCGACACCGTAAGGTGTCACCGTACAAATACGGTACAACATCAACCCCTCACGTGCATATGTCGTGAAATGCACATATAATGAATCACATAAAATACGTACATCGAAATCACGTCATCGTATAGTATTTAAAGCTAGGCCGATGGTTTAAAAATCCAAAAATAATATTTATAATTTAAAATATGGGTTGACCCGAAAATATACGTTATAATACAAAAAATATTTTATTTAAAAGTGATTTGGGCTTAAAACCATTTTATTTAAAATATTTGGGCCTGAAATAGGGCAAAAGCCCAAAATTACATTCGCTGGTCAACTCACATCAAAATCGGTCAAAGCCCAATTAAAATCGTCCGAAACCCACATTCAAATGTCTGGTCAACCCGCAAAGTAATCAGGTCAACTCCCGATTCGCGAAATCACTCGCTGAATTCGAAAATTGCCGATCTAATTTGGTCAATCCGAGGTAAGCACCCGATTTCGCGAAGCTTTCGGCGATTTCGCAAATCGTCCGATTTAACGCTCGAAGCCCGATTTGAATCTCGCGATTCGCCCGATTTCCTTCACAGGAATCACCCCGCGATTTGAAATCGGCCCGCGAAACCCGAATCGGCCCGGCGCTCTCTCACAGCTCGCGAAATGCTTCAGCACGCGAAACCCGAGCTCTGGCCGCGAAAACCTGTTTTTACACATTACGAAAATCATTTTTTTTGGGCCGCGAACCTCTTTCGCACCCGAAACTCCAAATCAGCCAATCCCTATTCACTTAAAAAATCATTTTCGCCCGATTTCACGATTTAACACAAGCCCGCGACTAACAAATCGCCCGAAATCTACAAATCGGCTGATTTCTTCAAAACATACACACTAAAAACCCTACAAATTACCCGATTCACATAAGCACATAAAAGAACTCATATATTGAGTTCGAATTCACGTATAACACATCAGAAAAATCCCATAAAAATCATGAAGCTCCAATCTTCTGATTCGACTGGAAAAGAATACTATTTAAAAGGTTTTGTAGGGGTTAAACCACCTACCTATCTTCCAAGCTTAATTGATTAATTCCTAAGCTAATGTCGAGTTGAGCGTTCCCTTCACAGTTCCTTTCGTCACCTTCTATGTTTCAATTTCGACCAATCATAAATCCATATGAAAACATTAACACCCGTGAGCTTATAAAGGATTTAAATTCGTTAAGCAAGGTCCTTACCTCCTTAGCTTGTTTTGGAGTTATTCCTAGGATGAAATCGATCAGAGCTTGCCTTAATTGTTGTTCGAAGTTTTTCCTTTCTGATTTCTTTCCCTTGGCTCACGTTGGTTTTAGGTAATACATTTGAGGGTTTTCACTTATCAAGGAATAAGGTGGTGAAGTTGTTTCAACATGGCCTTCCTTTGCTAGTAAGAAATTTCATCCTTTGCTCACTTATCATTGGTTATAAAAGTGGCGCATCTTTCTTTCCAAGGCAAGCTTATCACTTCAAAGTGTTTTACCTCATGTGAGGGAAATTTCTGCTTGGCCTAAGACACCTTTCGGCCATGTAATTAATTGGGCCCATTTTCTTATTTATGATTCCTGTTTAATTGTTGGGCTTAAATATTATTTCTTGGGTATTATTCCTAGCTTCCTCGGCCCAATTAATATTTTTTCGGCTCACTTTTGAAAAATTCCTTTAGTCCGAAAATTAATTTCATAAAGTTCGAACCTTACAGAAATAATCCCGTATTAATTTTACGGGTATTACATTAGGATGGAAGAGTTTTGTAGAGGGTCGGTGGGTGTGGGTTGTGGGGTTGTGAGGTCGGGTTGTGCTGAAGTTGACTCTGAGACGGGTGTTTTCCCTCGATCTTGTCGGGATGTCTCGATAGTCGTACGCACGCTCTCCATGATCTTGTTTCGAAAGATTTAAGTGCTGAGGAGAGGGCGGCCTTGAGTTGGTCTTCAGTCACAAATGCGGACGCCTCCGTGGATGTTCCAGGACGACAGATGTCGCCTGTTAACAACCCTTGAGCAGGCATTGGCCCCTCAGGTTGGCTCAGAGTCACTTGAGGTTGTGACTCTACGAAACCTCCATCCAATCCTCGACTTGAATCTAGAAAATTCGCATCTATGGATGCTGTGACAGGCTCAGATTGAACTGTACGTCAGACATTTCGACGTCGAGGCCGGTAGTGATAGCCTGATCCTCGACCCGACCGCCGCTGTGATAGTGCGCTGCGGCTCTAGAATGAGCGAAGGGTCCTCAGCCCTAGAAGGTATGACCTGCAGCGTGTCTGACGTGGTGGAGACGGTGAAGAGGGACTCGATCTGAAGGCTCGGTCGACGTGGAGTCCGTCTTATAAATTGGATCTCCTCATCAGACTCAGTGTCTGACGAGGAAGCCGTGTGAGGTGTCGGTTCACGTGTTGTTTCCTCATCGGCATGTTTCGTCGTCTCAGGTGATGAGCTGTGCCCCTCTTCCGCCTCGGGTTGTGCCTCCTGAAGTAGAACCTCCTCAATAGGCTCTTGGAGCACGCCTACATGGACGGGTACCTCCACCTGATTTTCATGTTCAGGAGCCTCGAGCGCCATCTCAATAGCCACAATGTCTATTAGTGTATCATCTACGTCGGCCATTTGCACTTCCACAATGGAGACTCCTGTTGAAGCTCATGAGCGACAACATCTATCATCGTGTCGTCAGGGCTTGGTTGGTGTTGTAGTGGTTGGGGAGCGCTAACTCCAACATCTGCCGGGGGCCCTCGAATCATCTCCTCGTGAGGTGATTCTCCCGGCAGTACATACGGTATACGTCTCCTCTAGGGTCAGCAAGACGTTGAAGCTCAAAAGGAATCTGCATCGACGGTTGGTCCAAGTCCGTGAGCCATGGATTGTGAAAGAATTTAAGCTTGGGTGGTTGATAATTTCCTCCCGGAAGCAGGCGAGGAATGTTCTGCTCGTGCATCTCCATATATTGGCGGATGATGACACTAAACCACCGAGCGTAGGGCACATTCTTCGATCTCCGATTCTCCTTTAGCCTAATCTGGTCTGCAAGATCATTCCAGATCAGTTGCGTGAAAGATCCCTGGTATGTTGCCATTGCCCTTGTCGAAGCCGGCATGCTTGGGCGATAGGCACTTGTTCACAATCCCGAACAGTGTCTTCAACGGATGAGGGATACCGCTGCTCTGGACTGAGTTGGTGAGCTGCGGTTGATATCCCATCTGCATGAAATCATGCACCATTTCTGCGTCTGATGGGAGCGGGTCGTAGTTGTGCTGTATGGCAAGTCTAGAATCATCCCGAACTGGTTCTTGTTCAGAGTAATGTGCCGCGTCCCAATTACGGTTGAGAAGGAGAAGGCCTCATTTTCCATTGCTCCTTGAATGCATCCCCATAATTGCTGGAGGTAGACCATTGGCACCGAGGCGGTGACCGTCAATGCATGCCAGATGGGGTGGCCTTGCAGAATTGATATGATGATATCATCTGGACACTGAAAGGTGGTCAGATCAAGTTGAAAATTTGTATCATGGACCTTCAGGTACAAATTATGGTCGTGATGTGATTGTATCGTGGGTAGCGATCTATCTGAAGCATAAAAGATATAAAAAGTTCCTTAGTTCAAAATTTAATTTTAGTCGAGAATTGATTTAATTTCATCAGACTATAATATTGTATCAAGTCATGACATGTTTGATGAATTTTGAATTGAAATCGTGTAGCATGCATATAGGATACATGATTTCTAAAAAAAATGTAATGGCATGATTGTAATTCGAATTAACATATAACGCGTGAAAAGAGTTCGAAATTTTCTAAGTATTTGATTGCGGGAAATGTCACTGTTCATGCCGAGCATTTTTCGCTCGATAAATTTGGTTGTCAAATTGATTTCCTATGCGTTGATTTCAATTGAAACAACTCCGCTTAATTTGCAATCGAAAAATTTTTATTCGCTTAATGTTCGCTACAGTGTAAAAGACTTAGAAAAAAACTAAGTGTTGAACTCGGAATCATAGACTGTAGCCGACCAATTTTATGATCGAGAAAAATTCCATATAAATTTGCGATCGAGAAATTATTTCTCAGGTAAATTTACTGTCAAAAAATTTCCTCGATTGAACAAAATTTTTCGATTTGAAATTCGTCGAGCGATACGTGATTTTCGATCCTAATGTAAAAATTTCGCTGCGATATTTTTCTATAGAGAAATTAGTCAACGAAAGAAACTAAGTCAATCATCAAGAAAGTTTTCGATCAGTTAAATCCTAAGCGGCGAATTTTACGATCGAAAAACTATTCGTTGAAAAATTAATTTTTCGCTGCTAAATTTTTGCGACCGAAATAAAATGAAATCGAAAATTCTATTTTGCGAAAGTAATTTTTACGCTCGATCTAATTTGCATCTAAATTATCTATTCAACGCTTAAAATTTTCGCTCGCAGAAAATCCTAATTAGATTTCTCGACGGTAAGTGATTTTTCGGTCAAATCGTCTTTCTTAGCGACTAAGTCAGAATTTAGCGATCTAAAACTAATTCAATACAAACAGTATCTCAATTGAATCGGAATTCAATTAAGACTCTTTGCGATCGACAAAGTTCTTCGATGGCTTCAAACATTCAAATACCCATTTTTCAAAAGTCAACTTAGTGGTCTAAGATGCAGATTTTTCGAAAGTTTAAACTACCAGATTCATAGAAAACATCGAAACTATCTTAAGTGCAGGCATTAACCCAGATTAAGCTTGTAAACATGCCTAAATCACTATGAAATAGTATACGGTTTTCTCAGTTTGAAGAACAGTCAAGAATCTAATCCTAATCATGCGAAAAACTATAAAATGCAGATGCAATAAAGTTAAATCGCACCCAAATGTCAAATGAATCTCATTTCTACCTTAATTAAGACAATTTGGTGTTGAAAATCGAAAGATTTGTGAGAGATTTGAACTGTCTGTGAAAGTTTTTCGAGAGAGAAATTTTTGCGATTTAGGTTTGCGTGAGATAAAGTTTACGACTGACAAAAAGTGAACTTTTATTAACTCGCTGTAAGTCAATGTTGGGTTTGCAATTGGACATTTTGCGATTGAATGGAATAGGCCCATTACTATTTGCGCTCGACAAATTTTGATTCGAAAATTGCTCTTCAATTCATTTTTTTTATTGCAAATTATCGCGGCTAATTAAAATCGTTCCCAACACTGTTATGATCGAGAAACTTATGATCGCGAATTAATTCTTATATCCAGTTTCTCAATAGTAAGTACTTCTAAACTTTTCAGATTGACCTCTATTTCAAATAACACATGTAATGCTCCCTCTCATAATTAAAATAAATGCAATTAACTCCGTGGATTTTCTGTGTAGTAACGTCTAGCTCCCCTGGCAGAAAACAATCTGTACCACTTAGAGAAAAAAACGTTAGAAATAATAGAGTTAATCAACGATTATTTTTGGCATGTTTTCCTTTGAAATATTTGATCTTGTGACAATAGCTCCTTGTCTTGTAGTGTCGACGTCCTACTCCTTTATTTGTTTGAAGAAATCTGAAATACTTAGAGAAAAACGTCAAAAATATTTGGAGCTAATGCACGATTTTTATATTTACGCCCCCTCAAATAATCGCAAGTATGACTTAACAAACATATGAAATCAATTCAAGTAACAAGCAAAAATACGCAATTTACCTAGTAAGCACATATACATGGTTCCCAAAAACATGTATTGAAGATATTGCGTGAGGGTATGAGCAATGAAAAATTTATCGCATTTTAAACAATTTAGTACCAATGCAATCTAAAATTGCATTTAGAACGTGCGACAAACTAAAGAAATTCGCATTTATTCATTCAACGCATATGAAACATAACATTTCATGTCAAAATGTGGAATTTTTCCATTCACGTTTTTTTATATTACTATATTAAAGTATGGGGTCAGATTATTTGCTTCGATCAATCGTCACACCTAAAATTTTACGACACATTTGAAAGAAGAAAATGCCATCAAGTCATGTCGTCAAACTGTAGTCCTAAGTTCAATAGACTGGTCCATTTGACAATCTCACTAGGTTCGCTCTTGCACTCAATTATTTCTAACTTGTGATTTTTATATTTATATCACTCAAGTCAACACAAGCAATTTACTTGTGATCGAGGCATTTTTTAATCATTTCACTAAGCGAGAGACCGTCGATTGGAATCAAAGGGTTGTAAGGGTTATAGTTTGGCTAGGACTTAGAAGGGAAGTAATTATTAAAGGAAAGTGAGCTTATCTCTTCGTCATCTTCCATTTCTACGTCTGTCTCCCCTTTTTTTCGGCGTCTTTCATCTTTTTAATCTTTTCTCCCTCTTTTTCTTTAAGAACTATCCATTTTTATGCTATGCTCAAGCTGAAGCTCCGCTTCTCAACCAGGCTATAGGAGGTTATCGTAGGCGAAGTTCTTCTTGTTGGTTCTCGGGCCGATACCGTGCTCCTCTTCTCTTAATCCCAAGAGAGGTTTCAGAAATTATCTTTTGGAAAAGTTCACGGTTATGGAATTCGTACCCAAGGATGCGCTCCTCTTCTTCTTCTTTCCCAATATAAGACCGGATTATCGTTGGAGAAGTTCACTCGTGGTGCTCCTCTTTCCAGCCGTTCTGACGAGCGTACGAGATTATCATTGGAGAAGTTCACAGCAGGATCCATGCCACTTCTAAGAGATAGTCGTAAGGCAGGTTCCTTTGGTCTGATTTTTTCGCGTTGAGCAATGCCTTCTTTTGTCATCATCCCCCTTTTCTTTTGTTTTCTCCCCTTCTTTTCTCGTTTGAACAACCATCCGAAGAGTATGGAATACGGTGAAGGCTAGGAATAGGATTCAGAGGAAGAAAAGCACATCGGAGATGGCTCACAGTGGATTACTAAGGGCTAATGTGAGGGAAAATTTTGTAAGGCCGAGTGAGGAATAACCTAATCGCCCTTATCATTTTCCTAACGATCTAAGGCAAGATGAGTATGAAGCCAAGTATAACTAGTTAAGACAAGTAATCGATGTGTGACTCACTCCAGAAATAGATCCAAAGAAAGGAAAAAACAAGGCTAGAATCCTTTTTTGGAAATTGGTAACTAAAATAAATGAAAAACAGGGGTACAGAGCAGCGGGCATGATATCGCTCATGCCGCACCAAACGGTAATGTACGACAGACCAGACAGCACCGTAGACCAGGTAACCCAGACAACCTACAAGGTCCAACCAAGACCAAAGCCCCAAGAGAGAAACAATACAGAGGTCCGAAGCAAAGGCTAAAAAGGTGTCAAAAAACCACAACAGTCAACCGGTTCCTGCACCAGTTGTAGTACCAGTAGGGCTACCCAGCAAAGTGCCAACAAGTGCAAGACGCACAAACAGAAGACAAAATCACGGTGGAAATGCTTCTGGCGGGAAAATGCATCCGCAGGGCCGGTCTGTAAATGCGTACTCATGCCTCCACCTGTTCCATGGAGCAGGCCAGATGGGGATATCGCCAGGCCCGGTGGGCCACCACACACGTACGAACGATGGGAAAGCCAGCAGGGAAGGCAGGAGACTTCGTGGTCCAACGCCCCACCTACAAACAAACAAGACAGACAAGCAAGGGAGTGACAAGTCGAGGGAAAGAAAGGGAGAGGGGAAAAGACTGACTCAGTCTCCATCTAAGGTGAGTGCGGGGGAGCCAGCCCCTTCCAACACGCAGACAGGGAAGCAGCCCCCTCTAAGCTAGAATCCTTACATATGTGGAGTGGCTTTGTGTCTAGTGGAGCAACCTAATGACCTTTAGACGCAAAAAATGCGACTTAGACTGACAAAATTAAGCAATTAAATCGATCGCATGTCGGGGTAAAATTCTAAGTAACTTTAGATCAAAGCATCCTAAAGGATTTCGTCATCCCCCTTATATTATAGGTATATGTATAGTTTTTTTTCCTTTTTTAAAATATCTATTTCACTCAAGATAAAGATAAGCAAAGAAAACACATAGCATAGAAGATTTAGTAGCACAGAAGATCAGGTAAAACACATATTACGGAAGATTCAACATGCCTAATTTCCCGACAAGGAATTGAGATCGTTTTTCATCCAATGCCTTGGTGAAAATGTCAGCTTGTTGGTACTCGGTGTTCACGAAATACATATCTATGGTGCCTTTTTCCACATGATCTTTGATAAAGTGATATCTAATGTCTATGTGTTTTGTGCGTGAGGACAGGATTGCAAGTGACATCTTATTTAATTGTACCCATAGTCGCGAAGCTGAGTCCGCATCCACAGCATCTGGGAGCAACAATGGCAGCAGCCACGTATTCCGCTTCGGCGGTCGAAGTTGACACACAGTTTTGCTTTTGGATGACCAGCAGACCAGCTTTTCATCGAGAAATTGAGAGCCACCGGACGTGCTTTTCCTGTCCATTCGGCAACCTACATAATCAGCGTCAGTATATCCGATAAGTTTGAATTCGTACCCTTTGGATACCATAGTCCAAGGGTAGAAGTGCCTTAAGGTAACGTTGGGATTCTTTGGGATCGACTTGCAAACGGGCACATAAACAGGTGGCAAACATGATATCCGGCCGGCTTGAGGTGAGGTACAGAATAGATCCAATGATGTTGCGATGCAGTGTGATGTCGACCAACTTGCCAGAGGGATCGGCATCCAACTTGCAGCTTGGTGACATAGGAGTGCTGAGAGGCTTGCTCTGATCTTGATGGAATTTCTTCAGAATATCCTTGATGTATTTTGTCTGACTGATGAAAATCCCATCTTCGAGTTGCCTGACTTGTAGTCCTAAGAAGAACTGCATCTCTCCCATGTGACTCATCTAGAACTTTCTTTTTATTAAATCTCCAAACTTCATGCAGAGCCGTGGATTAGTTGATCCGAATATGATGCCATCGACGTATACTTGAACAACCATCAGATCTTTGTCTTGCCATTTGATTAAGAGGGTTGTGTCTATCATTCCTCGTATGAATTCAGACTTCACGAGGAATTCACTCAGGACATCGTACCAAGCACGTGGGGCTTGTTTTAGTCAATAGAGAGCTTTGTCCAATCGATAGACGTGATCGGGATGGTCTTGATCAACGAAGCTGTAATGCCAGGGTCCCAGTAAGCTAATATGGCCAATAAATTTGTGGGCATGATTTATGCTTATGTGATTTATAAGTTACGTGCTTAGGTGATTATATGAACTTTTGTGCTTACGTAAACTATGTGAACTTCGTGCACATTAAATATGCAATTATGTGGTGATTAACTTTGGGATTTTCGAAAATATGGAATAAGGATAAATTAAGGAAATAATATTAATGAGATTAAGAATTTGGTCTATAGTTATGATTGGGCCAAACTAAAAAACAAAAATAATAATAATAAATAATATTTGGCCCAAGTTAATAAGGCAAAGCTTTGGGGGGAACAAGGCTCCTCAAATTGTGGGAACCCCACGCAAATAGTAGTCATATCAACCATACCCTTGGATAATATCTTCCAAAGCTCTACCCAATAAACTCACTTAGCAAGAAAAGAATCGAAGGTGCAACGAAGGAAGAAAGGAGAAACCGAAATAAATTCAAGAAAAGCTTGGAAGTAGGTATGAGTTCTTACCATGGCTTTATATTTTATTCCAAGCAAAAACATACCCTAAAGAATTATAAGCACGGGAATATCTTAGGCTAGGATTGTGCGGATATAATTATCAAAAGTATATCTTCGCACCTTAACGTTATATTAACTTGTTTAGGATGTTAGAGTACGAAAATATGTGTAAGACGTGTTATTAAGTTCGAAGCTTAGGGTTCTTGAAGTTTTTAGGGTATTCAATGAGTTCTTAAAAAAAGGGGATGGTTAGATCGAAGTATTTTTAGGTTGCGAGTCAAAAAGTGTTTTTGGTAGGAATGGAGTCGTTAAACTTCACGAACTCTAGTTCGCGAACCCTAGGCATGATGAGGTTCGCAAACTCCATAAAAGTCGCGAATTGATCGAAGTTGGCGAACCTAGAGACTTCGCGAATTGGGGTCGTGAAATAAGGGTTTCACGAATCATGGTTCGCGAATCCTTGGTAAAAGAAGGATTGCGAACTCTAAAGCTTCACATGCATGAGTTCGCGAACTCTAGAAGAGATAAAAATTCACGAACCCCAGGTGAAAAGCGAATTGCGAACTCTAAGGATTCGCATATACGGATTCGTGGAATGCATGCTGAGATGTTTCACGAATTAGGCTAAGCCATGGATCACGAACCCACAATGAATTTCACGAATTATATTTGAAACTAGCCACTTCGCGAATTGAGTACGTTTGCGAATCAAGATATAAAGGTAGGTAGAATTCGCGAACCATGCAAGGCGTTTCGCGAATTGAGGTAAGTTTGGCGAATTAAGAGAAGTTGAAAACTTAGCTTCGGCCATGTAGAATTCGCGAACTAGGAAACTTTGCGGATTAGGGTTCGCGAAATGAAAAGTTTGCGAATCCTAAATTGATAGGTACACTTCGCGAACTAGGGGATGTTTGGCGAACCCGATGGGTTTCACAACATGGGATGAGTTTTGCGAATCGATGGAGGTTCGCGAACTCCATTCAAACCAGGAAACAACTTAAAAGCTCTTAGGGGATTCGCGAAGCGGGTAAGAAAGGAGTTCGCAAAACACGAACTTGGCGAATTCATGACTTTCGCGAACTCGAAGCCGAGCGGTGTATTTCGCGAACTCATAGATGAACGATAGACTCCGCGAACTGTAAAAAAAATTGGCGAATCATGAGGGAATGTAGGCTACTTCACGAATCGGTAGTAAAATGAGGAATTTAAGGGATTTACGAAACTAGGCTAGGAGTTTAATTCGCGGGTCGAGCAAGTCGCGAACACCATGCAAGCCGCGAAAGAGATTCGCGAAGTGAGCTAGGGTTTCGCAAGTTGTGTCGATTGGCAAATCCAACGAGTTTCACGAATCAAGCCAAGTCACGAATTGGACTAAGGTTTGCGAAAGATAGAGTTCGCGAACTATACAAGTTCGCGAGCTAAGATATAAAGCATACGAACTTCGCGAATTAGAAGTATAGTTATTTGCAAATTGTGAGAAGTTTTAGATCATTTCACGAAGTGGAGGAGAATTAGATCGTTTCACGAATTGACACTTCACAAATTTCACACATTTCACGAGTTTTGCGATATGAATTTCACGAACCCTAGAAAGATCACTAACTCGATATAGAAAGAGAGACTTCGCGAATTAAATCAAACTTCGGCAAACTCATAGTCCATGTGAGACTCGCGAATCAAAAGGGCCTAAGTTTGTTCAAGAACTATATAACTCTTAACTTTTCTCTCACTTTTTTGTTAATTTTATTCACTTTATTTTATTTAGTATCTTATTTTTTCTTATATTTTATTTTATGTTAAGTATTACTATATTTTATTCTTACTTTATCTTATTTGAATTTATTTATATTTTTAGTTTTATTATTTATTTTCTCTTTATCTCTTATTTTAATATACTAGTAATTTTATATATATTTTTTGTATTTATCTTTTTTGGAATTTTTTCCTTTTTTATGTTAATTTATGAATTTTCAAGTCTGACCAATCGCATATCGGCACTTTTCAGTTTTCCATCTAAATGACCGAGATCTAACGACAGGACCATTTGGTTCAAAATCGACAATATCGGGGACAAAATTGATCCACGCGTAACATCATGATGAAATTGGTCCATATGTAAACATCGGGGGCCATTTTGTGTTTCTCACTACCTTTTCCATTAAGTGCTAATGTTTTTTTAATGTTTCATTATATAATTCTTAAATTTATTGTTTAGCTATTTTGAAGGTTTGTCTATCTTACAATGATTATACTTAGGTATACGATAGTTCACTTTCGCATAGGTTTTCGTCTATTATTGATTTGTAGAGACAACACACTATTTAAAGATGAATGTTGATGTTTGACAGGCACTTCTATTAATTTTTTCTTAGTAATTTATTGACTATGGATAATTAAAGCGCAAAAGAATTCAAAATCGTCTCGAAAAGGTGATACATCTTTATCTAATAAGGCTCGACCTAACGAAGATTGAAGTGGTAAAAGTGGTCGAACGATGAGCTCTATAACATGCGAAGTGGTAAGAACATGCGAGCAGACTGAACCATGAAAAGTTGTTGGAGCTCGCTATTAGGGTATTTCCACTCAATGATGTTATGACATGTAGCGGCCAGTGAAAAACTTATTTGCCAATGGAGTTTACTTTCTAGATCAACTTCAATAATGAGTTTTTTGAAATCTCTAACATGTGGTTAGATTATGATATGTTAGGATTTTACGCTATTTTTATACCCCGAAAAGCGTATATTCGACCGTTATTTATTCGAATAAACTTGGATATCCTGCCGCATTTTTCTTGTTTGACGGATATCGAGGAAAAAGAACGAAAGTCGAGCCATCGTAAGCACGTTTATGGGAATTGTGACATAATCACCACAAGAATTCGATTTATGCTTGCGGAATAAGTCAAAGAAGATTTTTGTAAAATCCACGAAGATATGCTGCGTGAGAGATGGAAGGAAATAAAAAGTCAAACCAATAAATTAGCCAAGAATAAATTCAAATAAGGGAAAAATATTGGACTTAGCTCTTAATCGGTGTCTATTCCTATATAAAGAATACATGCAACTGAGGTAAGAGTAGGATCGAGGAGAGCAGCAAACAAGAGAAGAGCAGACTTGCGGCTGAAAAAATAAATAAAAGAGCAGAGCAACTATAAAAGACGATTGCGGCTTGCGAGGCGTTCCTTCCCTGATAAGCGAAGTTTTACTTATTTCTCTATTATGTCTACATTGAATATTTTGTGTTTTTATTTTATTAATATGCTAGCTTAGATTCTTTTGTGATTAAGGCCATGATAGGCCGAATGACTACGTATTAATATTTTTCTTATCCTATTTGATCGTGTGAATCGAGTTTACGTGTTCCTTGTTTGCACTTAATGCATGCGTATGCATGATCAACATATGCATGTTTATTTGATTGGTTTATGAGACTGACAAAGTGATTAGACCGGTTATAACAGTAAACATCGAACATCACTACGTAAAGTCGACCAGAGATGGAATCTGGTTTGGTATGTGTGGTTTCCGAATCCTTAAGCGCCGAAAGCGTTTAAGCTCGGGCAATTTCATAGAGATTGAATGTGTGCGTAGAAACTACAATCCTATAGACATACACGGTTTGGTTCTCTATCGCATAGGATCGCTATTGCGGGACAAACGAGTAGCGATTGTCTGAGGAAATTTTCCTTTGACTGAGATTCATGATGGTTAGATAGGATAGATTGTATGAAGACGTAGGAATTATTTGTTGCTGAACATGTGCCTTGGTCGCTCATCGTCAATTGATCTTTATCTCGTCTATTTAATTTGCGTATATTTTGTTATTGGCGTTTTTATCTCTTTTAGCAAATCATTTAATCTATAAAAATTCTCTTAGTCTAAATTAGAATGAGGTTTAATATCTTAGGATTTAATCAAGCTGTCTTCGTGGTCGAGGCTCGGATTTCATCCATTTTACTACTTGCACGACCTAGTACACTTGCTAGTATTTGAGTGTGTCAAGTTTTTGGCGCCGTTGACCGGGGATAGCTACGTTATTAGTTTTAGGATTTATTCCGACTTTAGTTTAGACATTTTATTTATCGATTATTATTATTTTGCCAATTCGCTTACATTTATTTTTCTTCTTTTCCAGACAATTCCTATTAGTGCATGACATGAAGCTCGAGGAACGTACCATTGCTTTTGATGCAGAAATTGAAGCTAGGTGTCGGCGTAACAATCAAAATCGTAAATAGAGAATGGAGAATCATGAAGTGATGAAGAACGGTACAATAACGAGATGGTTCCGCCGCGGCCCACTTACTAAGTCGAGCGCTTCCGGGAATTTTTTATGACAGACCCGATTGCCATCCCCGCGGGACCAAATAATCATTTCGGGATTAAATCCGTTACTATATAGATGGTGACGGGTTCAGCACAGTTTCATGGCTTACAAACGAGGACGCAAATTAACATATTTTTAAATCCACTCAAATTTGCAAAACTAGTAAATATCCCGACGTCTCTACAGAAGTGATAAAACTGACATTTTTTCCGGTCTCATCATTTTGCCACATGCATCTATCACTAGTTGGAAGCAACTAGTCGAGTGTTTCTAGGCAAATATTATCCATTGTCAAGAACCATCGAGATTAGGAGCCATCTAGTAAACTTTAAACAAGAAGGCGGCGAATCTCTGATCAATGCATGAAGTAGGTACAAGAGCCTTCTCAGACAATGCCCAAACCACAGCCTACCTGTGAGCGAACAGATGCAGTCATTTTTCTTAGGGCTGAGAACACCAAATAAAAGGATCGTCGACGGCAGGTGCACACGAAATTTCATGTAGTTACTCGATGAGGAAGCACTCCAAGCCATCAAGCGAATTGCAGCCTTCCCTGCAAGATATATTGAGCATGACCTGGACCGACGGACGGCTAGAGTACATGAGATAAGTAGCTCGTTGGAGGCGCAGTCGAAGCCATACATAAAAGGTTAGACCTGAAACACTCCTAATTGAACCACCAACAAAACAAAAGGCCGATTGGGAGGTAGCCTTGGAGAAAATGGCGGCGGTTCAAGGCGATCAAAACTGCAAGACGGAGGAGAGACTCCAGGGTCTAGAAGGGAGAGTTCAGGAAGGCACTCAAGATATACGAGCTGCAATAAAGGACTTAACAATTCAAATGGGACAGCTCTCAAATACGGTGTCAGAGCGCGAACCAGGCACATTCTCAAGCGACACCAAAAAGAAACCTCGAGAGTACGTCAAGGCCATTCAGCTGAGGAGTGGGAAGATGCTGGAATCAACTCAGGAGGCTGAGAAAGTGGAGGAAGCATAAGAGATAAAGAATGGCGATGAGAGCAACCTCACTGACGCAACTCATCACGACCAAAGAAAGCACCAGCGGGCCCAAGAAGTCGAGGACACGCTGCATTCTTTCGCAGTGGAAAAGAAGGTCGACCCACTCCCACCAGTCAAGATTCGACCTCCATATCCCGCGGCACTACGAAGGGGAAAACCGAATAAGCACTTCGAGTGCTTTATTAATATTTTTAGGAAGTTAGAAATTAACATTCCTTTTGTGAAGCTCTCTTGTAGATTCCGAAGTATGCCAAATATTTCAAGGAGTTGTTATCAAACCGAAACAAGCTAGAGCAATATGACACGATAGCCCTTAATGAGGAATGCTCTGCAGTGTTAGAAAGGAAGCTGCCATCAAAACTCAAAGATAGGGGGAGTTTTTCTATTCCTTGTTCTATATGCTCATTATCATTTACTACTGTTCTATGTGATTTAGGAGCGAGTATTAACTTGTTACCTATTTCACTTCTGAAAAAAGCTAGGGATAGGTGAGCCAAAGCCTACATCTACGGTCCTCCAACTAGCGGATAGATCGATCACATAGCCACGAGGAGTAGTGGAGGATGTATTAGTGAAGGTTGGAGAGCACTACTTCCCAGCCGATTTTGTGGTGCTAGACATTGAGACACTGACATGCCCCTTATTTTAGGAAGACCGTTTCTAAATACGGCAAGAGCTCTTAGTGATGTTGGTAATGGTAAGCTCATCCTACAGGTTAGGGATGAGAAAGTATATTTGATGTTTATAAAGCAATGAAACACCCTCCAGATGATGATTCTTGTTCCTTTATTGATAATATTGACGCATGTGCTCTGGAGTATTTTAAATCTTTCAGGAATAAGGAAAAATTGGAAGAATGCCTGGTCGGAGATGAGTGACCGATACCATAGCAAGCTAGGAACCCACCTCACCGGAGAGCGGACAAGCCCAAAGTAGAGCGTCTCGATCGATCATTAGCCACACAAACTCGACCATCAATAGAGGACTCTCCGACTCTAGTACTTAAACCTTTACCAAGTCACCTCAAATATGTTTTCCTTAGTGCTCGTTATGCTTTACCAGTAATTATTTCTTCTACTTTGACAGATCTAATGCAGGAAAAGCTAGTGAGGGTGCCAAGAGAACACAAACGAGCATTCGCATGGAAGGTTGCTGACATCAAGGGAGTAAGCCCGACCGTTTGCATGCACAAGATTTTGACGGAAGATTCTTACAAGCCGGTCGCATAACCACAGAGGCGCCTAAACCTAGCGATGCAAGAAGTGGTGAAAAATGAGGTAATTAAGCTTTTGGACGCATGTATTGTCTACCCTATCTCTGATAGCGCATGGGTTAGTCCGACACAAGTTTCCTAATAAAGAAGGTATGACCGTTATAAAGAATGCCTCTAATGAGTTGATTCTCACGAGAACTGAATGATGCCACCCGTATGCATAGAAAACTGAATGATGCCACCCGTAAGGATCATTTCCCACTCCCATTTATTGATCAAACGATAGAAAGACTAGTTGGACATGAGATTTTACTGCTTTCTAGAAGGTTACTCATGTTATAATCAGATTCCTATAGCACCCGAGGATCAGGAAAAGACGACTTTTACTCGTCCTTATGGTACTTTTTCATATAGACGCATGCCATTTGGATTATGTAATGCACCAGCTACTTTTCAAAGATGCATGCTCGTATTTTTTATGATATAGTTGGGAAATATATGGAAATATTTATGGATGATTTTTCTGTATTTGGGTCTACGTTTGATACATGCCTTGATAATTTAGCATTTGTCCTGTCACGATGTGAAGAGACTAACCTTGTCTTAAATTGGGAGAAGTGTCATTTTATGGTACATGAAGGTGTAGTTCTCGGGCATAAGGTATCGCACAAAGGAATTGAGGTGGATCGAGCCAAGGTTGACGTTGCCACCACCCACGTCAGTGAAGGGATAGTTCTTCTGTTCATGAGGGTATAGTTCTTCTGTTCATGAAGATATAGTTCTTCTGTATCGTACATGAAGGTATAGTTCTTCTGTTCTTACACAACTAGTTCTTGTCTCCTCTTCATCACTCGACGGCAATGAACTCATCTCACCTATACCCAATAAAATCATAAATATAGTAAACAATACTTTATGAGATATAGTAAGGACAATAATTGAGTGTCACATAATAGAGACAAAAGCACTTTAATTCACTTTAGTTCAATAATGTAAGGAAGGACAATTGTGGGCCGGCCTGGTAATTAAAGTCACGCAATTGCGGTTCAAATCATAAATATTATTGAATACTAAAAATAAAATGGAAACAGATAAATTAAAAAAGAAAAGAAAACAAAAAACTTAAAGACGTTCTCTCTCTTATCGTCGTCGTTTTCATCTTCCCTGCAATTTTTTTCCAATCGACATTAATGTCTTCTTCGCCCATTCTTTCCAAGTGCCTAACCTTAACAGCAAGCCCCTCACTGTAAGAGAAACCTTAACCATGGTCATGCTCGCACACAGCCACGAGCTCAACCTCCTAATTTGAATATGTTTTTATAGAAACATCTAACTGCCGCTTAACCGCCTAACCGGCGATTGGCGGTTGGTTGGAAGGATCAACCGCCCCGTAATCGGCACCCAACGGTCGCCGGTTACGGTTGGTGCCGGTTACGTCGGTTGTAACCGCCGATTACGGTTGAAAATGGGCAAATCTACCCATAGGCTTGAGTTTTAGTCAGAAGCAGAAATTTCTCTTTGGTGCAAACACTACCAGTGGAACGATCCGGTCCTATACAAATTTGCTCTGATCATGTAATTCGACGATGTATACACGCGAAAGAGGTGAGCTCGGTTTTATCTTTATGCGGGTTTGACGAGTGGAGACCATGAACCACTAGGACTGCATTTAAAGTATTACAATCGGGTTTGTTTTGGCCTACTTTTTTTAAGGATGCGCATGCTTATGTTGCCTTATGTGATAGTTGTCAGCGTACGGTTGCTATGTCTCAAAAACATATTGAATATCATGTTAGAAATAGAGCTCTTTGATGTGTGGGGCATTGATTTTATGGGCCTTTTCCTAGTTCATTTCAAAAAAGTATATCTTCGTAGCAGTAGATTATGTGTCTAAATGGGTAGAGGCAGAGGCATGTAGGACCAATGATGCACGCGTATTCATTAGATTTCTTAAAAAGCATGTTTTCACTCGTTTTTGGTACACCTAGGGCAATAGTTAGCGATGACAATACTCACTTTTGTAATATATTATTTGCTAATTAGTTGTCTAAGTAAGGTGTGAAGCATAAAGTGTCTACCCCGTACAGTCCTCAGACTAGTGGACAGGTAGAGGTTTCGAATATGGAACTGAAGCAGATCTTGGAGAAGATGGTGAACGCCTCAAGGAAAGATTGGTCGTTGAAGCTAGATGATGCATTATGGGCACACCGCACCTCATATAAAAGTCCGATAGGGATATCGCCTTTTCGTCTTGTTTTTGGAAAAACATGACATTTACATGTTGAACTAGAACATCGTGCATATTGGGCTATTTAAAAGCTAAACTTTGACTTTTCTGAAGCAGGTAAGAATAGGTTACTCCAACTGAATGAGATGGACGAGTTTTATCAACACTCGTACGGGAATGCCAAGTTATATAAGGAGCGAACAAAAACATGGCATGACAAGAAGATCATAAAATGTGAGTTCAAAGTCGGCGATCATGTCTTGCTATTCAACTCAAGGCTATGTCTCTTACCAGGAAAGTTAAAGAGTAAGTGGGTAGGTCCCTATATAGTACAGAAAGTATTTCCATCCGAGGCCGTAGATTCCTTATCAACCAAAAGGACGAACACACGGTTAATGGGCAGCGCTTGAAACTCTATGATGATGGGGAAATTGGCAAAGCGAACTTGGTATTCCTTGAAGAACCTAGTGCTACGTTGTTTTGTGCCTTTCAGGGACACCTCATATGGAGAGAATACCAGCGAGCTGAAGGACCTCCAGAACACCAAAACAACGCTTCTTGGGAGGCAGCCCAAGTATTATCGACGCATATATATTATATTATAGTCTTATTACTCTAAGTACTACTTATTTTTCGTCTAATAAAACTCGCTTTCACGGTGCGCCTAGTCATTTTTTCTCGCAGGCTCATAACTAGTTTGGGGGTTGCCCGTTCGCGATGGTGGCTTGTTGACTGCAGATACACCAAGTCTTCTACATCGATCGATGTAAAATTCAGGGCAGTGCCACTTCTACTATCTCTTTCCTTTTAATGTACACATTGAGGACAATGTGCTATTTAGTTTGGGGGTGAGATGTAACACATGTTAGATTTTATATGCTTACATATTTTGGTATCGATGTGTTTCGGTCTTTTTAGTGGGTATAACTGATGAAGGTTGCGATTTGAACGTCGTCTGTGCAATCTCCTGTCAATGATGAAAATTTTTAACATTTTACCGTGTCGTGATATGATACGATGAATTGAGTGTGATAGTCTCACATGTTGCATTGTTGTGTATTCGCATAATTATTTGGCTATATTGACTGCTTTAGGAGAGTATTGCGTATCATGAAGCAAGAACCTAGTTATATATATGAGTTCTTTAGCCTTCAGAAAAAAATTCAGTATGCTCGGTGTTCATTCTTGTGTGACACGCATGGACTATATATTTTCGAACTTGCTCGGTTATGCATGTCAATGGTTACTATGTGGATTTTTCGATACGAAAATGCAAAGAGCACTAGGATTGAGTCATTGGCCAAAATATTTCCCTACTTTACATATTGACCACTTAGTGAGCCTGGTGAGCCTCATTTGACTTATTTGTTTTTTTGGAGCCCAAATATTTAGCCTGATTGCCTCAAATTTAGCCTATATGACCCCATTTCAACATGTTAATATATCGATATCATGAAAAGTGGCTTGTTGGTTGAGAAGGAGCTAATCGTCGATGCATGTTAATTATGAACTCGTCTTATGATATAGATCTCTCATCGTAATATTGCAGCGACTAGAAACCCCTCCATTCGATAAGACGTACAAAAAACCATAGGAGGGCTGGTTCGAAAAGAAATGAGAAAAGAAAATAAAAGAGAAGCGAAAAAACGAGCGACAAGAGCTAGAAAAGGAAAAAATGATGAGTCAAGTGAAAAATAGACACGGCATTAGAAGAGCGAAATAAGTGGTGCGAAGAGCGATTTGATAATTGGCACGTTTGATATTTTTAGCTCACTTCCTATATGACGCACCTTCAAAACCCGAGCCCCATGTAGGACCTTTAGTTCGTGCAAGACTCTACTATGTGACTATCATGTGATATATTCGCAAGCATAGAGTAATATCTTTTCATGTCTTGAATTGAGCGTCTTTATACAGATTCCTTTGAAAATACCTCGAGCGACTTGAAAGATCATTGTGAGAGTTGTGGATTGATGCGTCGTATGAATCTGAAAATGTCTTTATGGTATGATAAGATTGCGACCTATTATCTCATGCTTCATGTTTTGAGTAGATCATTTATTAGTTGATGATTATCTCGACCTTCTTTTACGTTGTCTTAGATGAAACGGGAGAATTTTATTGACCGATGATCTATAATCCTACTTGATTTGTGGTTTTATTCCACTTTTACGATCGAGGACGATCGAAGCTAGTTTGCTAGATATATAGGTATATGCTTACGTATATGTATATGGGTTAAAGTTAGTTTCTTTACCTCAAATCGTGTACCTAAGATGTACTCCGCCTAAAAATGCACTCTCCCCTCGTAAATATGGAGTGATACTCCCCCTCAATGCATGCACGTTAAAACATATAAGTTCTCTCCCAATTAAATAAGCGTGAACGTATTTATCTATTTTCAGATCTGATGCAAACTAAAGAATTATTGTTCTTTAAAAATGCATTAGAATGTACATTTTCGCTATTTAACACTTAAAATGGGTATTTTATTGATTCAGCTTATATGCATACGTGAATGTTTAAGCTTGAATTTTTTTAAATATGTATGCATAGTGAAAATGTACCTATGAGAGGGCACTAGACATTTCGGTTCATATGCATGCTAAAATTTAACATTTAAAGTTCTTTTGAATCATGCATGTATATAATGTACCTTCGTGTGGTTGCTCACATTGCTATCCAGCCGTGTATGTGGAGCAACCCGAGATACCATACACGCTGGGATGTTTGGCTGCCCTCGTCGCTTACCAGTCATGAGTGTGGAGCAGCTCTCTTAGTACCTACCCATGCTGGATCTGCAAAAACTTCATCGGGACTTTGGTACCCATTTTTGGATGGGTCCTCCCTTGTTAGCAGAAAACAAGTTAAGCAGATTTGGTTCAGATATTGATCATAAATCATCCCTTAAAGTCCTATTCAATTTGATTTGAGATTTTGGAATCCAGGTTTGGTGAACCTTAGAGGGAAATGACAATTCAGCGCCGGTGAATGTGTGCCTAGGTGTAGAAAACCTAAAGATTCTCCCTAGCCAGTCGCATAAGATGCTTTTTAGAATGAATCTGGACTGGATATTTCAAGTAGCAATATGAGCTTATGGCGCTATATGCGTCATTGGATGATGAGTCATGTTGCCTACGAGAGTTCACATCATTCACTTTATAATGATGAATGTGCGGAATTTGAGAAGTTCGTGTGCTTAAGCTTGGAACTTCTTCTTTACACGCTTCCGTTTTGATAGAAATGGGAGAGGAAAAATCTTGAACATTTTCAACTTTAATTTTCGAAGATAATATTGATTTTCCTTGCTCCTTCCTAAGTTTAATTTGTTCCTTAGCTAATTTTAAAGCTCTAACTTTTACTTAACATTTCAGCTTCAGTCGATATTGACTTAGAATGATTAGTAAAAGCCTTTTCAGTTTTAGGAACAATGATGCTTCTTTACTTTTTGTTTTATTTACCTGTTTCGTGGAAGATGTAGTACTTGACAAATTATTGGAAACAGATAAAGACGGGAATTTCTTAGATATAAAATCACCTTTAAAAGCTTTAGTTTTCAGCATCAAAACCTATCCTTTCAGAGTACAAAGTATCTTGTAAATCTTGCAATTTACGAAGAGTCTCTGGAGTATCACATAGAGTAGGCTTTTGATCATATAAAGTATTTTCCCCGTTAGGAGGAGAGTTTTGACTGCTAGACCTATATTCGAAATAACATTCTCTAATCGCTTAATATTAAAGTAAAGCATATGCTGTTCCTCCAAGACGGTCTCATATTTTGATGAGACTTTATTTCGCTCAGCTTCGCAAGAACGTAAATTCTTAGTCATCTCGCAGACCCTATTTTTACTATCTTCTAACTTAGCTTCTAAGCTAACGATCTTTGACTTTGCGTTGGTCAAATCTTCATTAGCATAAGCTAGACTCTCTTGTTGCTTAAGCAACAAAGGGTAATTATTAGCAAGGCTTGCTTCTAATTCCTCAATCTTCCTAGCTTGAGCATCCATTTTAATTAATATAATATTGTTAATATTTTTTTGTTTATTGGAAGTTTTGTTTCGAAAAGTTTGGTTTACTTGAGAAGTATCGTGAAGTATCGAAGAAAGTCAGTGTCGAAAATTTTTTGGTGTGCACCTAAAAATTTTGAGATAATTTCGTAACCTTCGTGAAAATGACCAAGACTTTTTCTATAATTTGCCAATGATGTCCTAAGTTGATTGTTGGATATAAATGATCATTGACACGTTTTGTGGATTTGCTTGAAATTTACGTCGTCTACACCGAAAATTTTGGACCCGGAAAATTTTTTGAATAAAAAGAAACTTTGTCCGTTTGATTCGGATTTTTTTTTAACATTTTGTTCTGGGGAAAAAAGAAAAGAATTTTGGTGATCAAGAACGTTTAAGTGTTAATTTTTGAAGAGTAAGTACTGAGAATTGGATCGCCGGATTTAGTTTTGAAAGATAAGGATTCGACCGAAAGTACAAAGTTTTGAATCGGGTGGACAACAATCGAGCGATTTTACAAAGTGAATTCGTTGGGTTTAGATTCGGGCGAAAGTAAGGTTCGGGCGAGTTACTGTTCACCAAGACCCAGAATCGGGCGATTATAGAATCGGGCGTTTTGCAAATTCGCCGAGAAAATGCTATGGAAATTGAACAATCGGGCGATTCTTCAAATGAAAAATCGGGTGACATGAATTGTTTGCAACAGTGCACAATCGGCCGATTGAGTGCGTGAAAATGAATTCAACAGTGCACAACCGGGCGATAGTGCCTTTTTTACTTAAACAAGATTGATTACCAAGATTGCAATCGGCCGATTATGTCTTTACTATTGGACAAAGACTCCTTTTTGACCAAAATTCAAAGATCACTTCCAATAGATGATACGTGGCTTTAGGAGATGGGTGAGTTGGCTTTGCCTTTCTTACTGAAAATGAACTTTGACCAAGAGAACTGAGTAGCAACTTTCGGGCGATTGAATGTCTTTAACTTGCAGCTTCGGGCGATTTGTTGCAACTTTCGCCGTGTTACAAATATATATATATATATATATATGCATATATAAAAACAAAACAAAATCGGGCGATTGCTTTCAACTTTGAAATTGAGTTTCGTCGATTGAAACTTAAAAAAAATACAATTACAAAATCGGGCGATTTGAAGAGCTGTGCAAAAACTCTGCCCGAAACTGAAGAACTAAACCAAAAAAAAAATTTCAGACTCGAATTTTAGCTCAAATCTTACTCAAATTTGCTAAAAACAGTTGGGCAAACACCGAGAATCACTCGAAAATAGCCTCTTGAGCTTGCAAAAGCAGTAAAATCAACTCAAAACTCAAGAAATGGCAGAAATTCAAACCCAAAAAATACCTCAAAATTTCAGAAATCGTTCAAATCCGAACGTGTTTTTGCTCTGATACCACTTGTTGGTCCCTATTCTATCCAACAATACTGACCTAGGATGATTTACCACGCTAATGATGAAAGATTTGAAGCTTGTGTGTGGGGTGGGTTAGTGTAAACGATGGGTGCTTTGAAAATGCTTTCTTTTACTATTCAATACACGCGCAACTCACACATACTACACCAAAACACACACCCTAATGAATTAGGGTTTGGAGGTATATATACCACATTAATTGGTATATTATACCCCTAGTAACTAAGAACTAGAATATTATAAACTAGCCCAAAGTTAATTAAATACAAGCCAACTAAGATAAACACAATGAAATTGAACACTATAAAATATTCCTAACAAAAGAGCAGAGCGACTATTGAAGACGATTGACGGCTTGCGAGGGGTTCCTTCCGTGATAAGCAAAGTTTTATATTATTTCTCTATTATGTCTACATTGAATATTTTCTGTTTTTATTTTATTAATATGCTAGCTTAGATTCTTTTGTTATTAAGGCCATGATACGCCGAATAATGACTACGTATAAATATTTTCCTTATCCTATTTGATCGTGTGAATCGAGTTACGTGTTCCTTGTTTGCACTTAATACATGTGTATGCATGATCAACATATGCATGTTTATTTGATTGGTTTATGAGACTGACAAAGTGATTAGACCGGTTAGAACAATAAACATCGAACATCACTACGTAAAATCGACCGGAGATGTAATTTGGTTTCGTATGTGTGGTTTCTGAATCCTTAAGCGCTGAAAGCGTTTAAGCATGGGAATTTCGTTGAGATTGAATGTGTGCGTAGAAACTACAATACTATAGACATATACGGGTTGGTTCTCGATCGCATAGGATCGCTATTGCGGGACAAACGAGTAGCGATTGTCTGAGGAAATTTTTCCTTGACTGAGATTCATGATGGTTAGATAGGATAGATTGTATGAAGACGTAGGAATTATTTGTGCTGAACACGTGCCTTGGTCACTCATCGTCTCCTAGTCTAAATTACAATTAGGTTTAATATCCTAGAATTAATCAACTTGTCTTGTGGATCGATACTCGGACTTCATCCGTTTTACTATTTGCACGGCCTAATACACTTGCTAGTATTTGATCGTGTCAGATTACTAGATAAAGGCATATATCGTCGCCCTGTGCGGGACTTCAAATTTCTAGATATGTATATATTATATATATATATATATATGAAGTATAAGATTTTACTCAACAACACATAATATACCACCATAGCAATTTGAAAATCTGAAACACCACACATTTCTTCATGACCACATAGTAAAAGAGTGGTCAAAATGCAGAAATATTATAACCTTGCATCATCCTACGAATTTATATATATATATATATATTTATATATATATATATATATATATATATATATATATATATATATATATGAAGTATAAGATTTTACTCAACAACACATAATATACCACCATAGCAATTTGAAAATCTGAAACACCACACATTTCTTCATGACCACATAGTAAAAGAGTGGTCAAAATGCAGAAATATTATAACATTGCATCATCCTACGAATAACTCAATCAGTAGGTAACATTCAGCCATATTCTATATCATCATAAAAAATAGTGATATGTGAAAACAAAGAAGCTAGCTATATTTAAGGCACATAGAGCTTGTTCCCACACTTGCACCTCCAAGCCTCCGGATAGTACTCTTCGATGTTAGGTCTAAACGCGGGTTCAACCGTAGTTAGAACGGGTTCGCATGGCCAACACCACCCACATCTCCACCAGCATGTCGGCGGGGATGACCCTGGAGCACCGAGGCGACGACGTTCCACACCAAACACCTTTGCTTTTGCAATTTTCATGGCATAATTTCCTATTACATCAACTACGACTATCAAATACATCAACCATTATAATTACTTTTCAGTAGATTGTGTCGTGAATATATCCTAATTTGATTGTTAATCATATTATCCTGAAAAATCATAATATTCGTTTTCCTCTTAATCATCATCATCATCATCACAATAACATTTAACAATAACAAGAAATCAATGATGATGTAATAAAGCTAGTTTGAAATTTACTCATCATTTTGAAAGAAAAAGAAAATATATAATAGTTAAGAACAACTATGAAGAAAAAAGACGTTATTTAGTGTTGCATTAATCTTAAAGATAAAACTTAAGTAGTCATACTATTTAGATGTTCATAAAGGGAAGATTATAGAGAAGCTCATAGCGATTCTTCTTCATTTTCTTTCTTTTTTCTTTTTCAATTAAAATTTCGAACAATACACTATTACTACTTTTAAAATAATTATGGTGGAGAGTATTTGGTTGGAAACTTATAGGAGAATTACCTTCTTATGTGAGTTTAGATTCAACTAAAATTCCTTTAACCCTATGTAGAAATGAAGAAGAAAGAATAACTCACCGAAATGGGGAGATGGGTTTAATACAATGGCCGTCGTAGTCGAAGCAAGAAGATATATTGCAATGATTATCAGTTTAAACTGTTGAAAGCGGCGGCGATTGAGTGTCTCCATCACGGTGGCTTTGCGGTGACAGCTTGTAGAAGTTGGCGTCTAATTAGTGTTGTTATATATGTGGGTATGATGTTTGTGTGTGTGTGTGACTGTGTGTGATATGTTCGTGTCGTTTGAAAGGGATACCAATTCTTTAATAACCAATATTTATGACATTTTTACCTTTAAAGACTATGCGGGGATTTACATGTAAACCCTTTCTTCGTGGGAGTGTTCGAAAAGTGGTAGAAAGAAGTTTCAAACCTAATTAAAGACACACACGTCGTCTTATCTTATGAGATGGGTTTCATGGAGACTACTGCTACACGAAACATGTAATGAATGCAAATACGCGACTAATATAAAAGAAATATATTGAGTATATGTAATCTTGCTTGAAGATTTTACTTTTTGAAGATCTTGATATTGAAATTTTGTTGTTTGACCGACCTATTATCCCGACGGATAATGAAGCCCTAAAAGTCGAAAGTAGAAAAAAAAAAGAGGTATATTAAATGCATGAGTCACACAAATTCATGTAAGCAAATAGATATCCATATCCTTTTTGCGTGTTTGAATTGACTCTCCCATTTTAACGTAAGTTACATTCGTTTCATAGCTTAAACTCATCGTACGGTCGGTGGGAAGCGTCGATACAAACATGAACGTGCAGTGCGAGAGTTTTTATTTATTTTATTTGATTATTTCCAGATAAATGTTGACTATTTCTTTATCGATCAACGAGATTTTGAACAGTTTTGATCATTACTTTATCTTATTTGTCTATATAGGTAAACATAAAAATTTGAGTTTATATATTTGATGGTTATAAAATTACGCCATTAAATTCAGTTAGGTTTTTCCGAACAAGTCGGAAATCCTAGATGACAGTTCCATGTCAGCAGTCAAGAAGGTGCTTCGACTTTTTTATCGTGAAAATATCGAAGATCGAAATATATGTATCGACTTATTATGCGTGCGTGCGTCTTTGCAGTTTAGATTTTAACAATGCAATAACTAAGGAATGCTTTGATTTTGATATTTGTCATCACAAATTGAATAAAAAACATGTAAATGTGACTAACATATAAAATGCACTGCTCTGTACTTAAATCAATTCTAGTTTGGAACTTCAATTGAAGAATACATTTTTCTAGGTTAGTATTGGATTGTATGAAGTCTGACATCTAAAACGGGAAATAAATTGGATTTGGCTCAAAATTCCATAGTTTTAAACCCTAAAAATCGAACCACGCGACAAACAAGAGAGAAGGAAAATAAATAAAATAATATAAGTTATTTTATATCTTATGTTACATATATCTGCTTTATTAGGATTACGATGACATGGTTGCGCTGATTATGATGTTATGTTGGTCTTGGAATTACGGGATTGAATTCTGCAGCACTTTCAACGGGCAATAAGACGAGTTCTTGGGTTTGAGTTTTGTCATTTCCATGACTTTCTTCTTTTTGTTTTCAAAAAAATTAACTTTCGACATAGTTTTCATGCAATACCAGCTAATTATCATGGTAAGATCGAAAAGCGATATGACTTTGTACTTCCTTGAGATTTCTTTTAGGGATAGCTCAAGTTGATTTGATATCCTCGTATATAGCAATAGCTAAAGGTTCGATCAAATTTTGATTCTTCATTATTGTAGACTGTGGACTTATTACCATTCATTTACGTACCGACAGGAGAAGTGCTCGATAGGGTGGATCCGCCACTGGTTCATTGGCATATATCTATTATATGTAGCATTTTATCCGCCATCAAATTATTTTGGGATTGACAATCTAAATTCACCAAGAACCCTGATATTCAAAACCATCTCATATATTCCTAATACCAAAACCCGTGAATCCCTACTCCCACACCTCCATTAATGAGGTGGGAGCTCCTATCATTATTTGCTTTCCGCTTGGGCTATCTCATTTCGAAAAGTACCGGTTGAGTGGGGAAATTTTGGTAGAAAGAACCTCCCTATCTTCTCTCTCTCTCTGAAAAGACCGCTTTTAAAGATGTAATTTCCTACTTATAATTGCCTTATATATTGAAATAGGGTTAATTAATTTTTTTCAATCCTGTAATTTAGAGATGTGACATTATAGGGACATAAATTTATGAAATTGGTTGAATTGGTATTGGACCACATAATCAGAGCGAATCAATAGCAATAATCGGTTCTCCAAGCACTCTTATTTGAAAACGGGTCTCGTTGTTGCTTCCCATACATGCATTCCTTGGATATTCGTGATCGTTTCATATATTGTGGCAAACCCACTACCATTTCATTTTGTTGGATGGCGTTATTGAATCCATTCAAGCAATACCATATTGATCGACGTCTTCAGTAATTGCATTGAAGCAAGTTGTACCAAATGCTAGAGACACAACTACTTCTAACAAGCGATCAGAGGACATCACATATTTCATGATAACACCCCTATCAAGATAATAAATTTGCAGTTAGTGTTAAATTTCTTTTGGGTCCCGCGCAAATGCGCCACACGTGGGAGGAGAGAAAACCGTATAAGCTTGAGGGGTTCCTTCCTAAAACCAATTGGATATAGGAGGAGTAACCTCAAGCTCATATAGCGGTTAATTTTCCTTGTCGTAACCGATGTGGGACATTTTGACAGCTGCCACATGTGACATTCTTCACACTTCCCCTCACATGTGAGCCCATTTCTTTAATCGGACGGAAACGCCATTCTTTCGAGCCCGCCATACATATAAAATTGAATCGGATCTTCACGCTCTGATACCATGTAGAAATTTGGGTGAGTCACCCGATTCAGCCCACGTGTTAGGCCAATTGCCACATGTAAGGGGGCGTGTTGAGATTATAAAAAGAAGTGGGTGTTGTCCCACATCGGATAATTCAAGCTCTTCGAGCCAGTATATATAAGAGGTTTTCACCTCCTATCACCAATTGGTTTTTGGAAGGACCCCTCGATCTAATATGGTATCAGAGCCGGAAGATTCGATTCAGTTTAAATATATCGCTGGTTCGAAAAGAGTGGCGTTCCTGTCCCATTAAAAAAAAGAAATGTGTTCCCACGTGAGGGGGAGTGTTGAATATCACGTGTGAGGAAAGATTTGTCCCACGCCAAAACTTACAAAGAAATTAAATGGTATATAAGCTTGATGGGCCACCCCTCTTAACACCAATTGGTTTTAGGAAGGAACCCTCGATCTAATATGGTATCAGAGCGAGCTTCGCTCACCGTCACCCGATTCCGTCCACGTGTTAGGCAAGCTGCCACACGTGAGGGCGTGTTGAGATTATAAAAAAGTTGGTGTTGTCCCACATCGGATAATTCAAACTCTTCGAGCCAGTATATATTGTCAGGAACCGAAACCTACACCTTCTCCTGCATTTATATAAATTCATGCAAGTGTATAATTAATTTCATGATAGAGGTATAGATGAGAATAATACTACCTCTGTCCCGGCTATTTCTTCCCAAAGATTAGTGGGCACGGAAATTAAGGAACCACATTATTTAATATTATAGTACACCTTTTGAGGTATGGAGAGGGAAAAGTTATTAGTAACACGCAAATCAAGAAGACTTTTTTTTAATATTAATGGTGTAATTAGTTTAATTAGTGGGATAATTTTTTACAAAAAATTGAAATGAGAAAAATTATGTGGGACGCCCGAAATAGAAAGATGGGAAGAAAGAAGTGGGATGGAGGAAGTATTAGTTAAGGCATATAGTTCGAGATTTTCAAATAAGTATAGGTTGCGAAAGATGGAATGTTACGATTAGAATTTTATAAGTAAGGAATTTGAAATAAGAAGAGTGCGAAAATAGAAGTTCTTAATTAAAGAAAGAAAGTTTTCGCATTTAAAGGTTTTCACAAATAAATTTCGCGAGCTTAACTTATGAAAGGGAGTGATGTTTCGCGAATTAGAAGTACTTTGCGAATTGTGTCACGAATTAGGACTTTGCGAGTTATGTTTTGCCGGCCATAAGAAGTCTCGCGAATTAGGAAGAAAGGTGTTATATAAGTCTTTCAAGTCAAAGTTGCGAAAACCTAAGTCATGAAAGAAATTATTTTAGTAATAGAAATAATATGTATCAGTTGGACCCAGATTTCCTGTCCCACTTTTTTTATGTCACTTTTCAAAAACATCATTAAACATTGTGCCAATTAGTGTTAAAACACCCGTAAATGACGTATATCATAAATACTATTGTACCAAATGCTAAAACACAAAAAAATAATCAATATAATGTACATTTTTCTATCGTACTTTTCAAATATACCATATATTTTTCTCTATCATAATTATACGTGTTATATAATTAATTTTTTGTGTTTTAGCATTTGGTACAATAGTATTTATGATATAATGTCATCTACGGGTGTTTTAATACTAATCGGCACAATGTTTAATGATGTTTTAGAAAAGTGGCGCAAAAAAGTGGGACGGGAAATCTGGTCCCTTTTCAAGCTAATTTATAAATACTGCTTGAGTTCTTCGTTTCCTTTCCAATTTTGGTTTTGATAGTTTAACAAATGAATTATTATCTCCCTTCTTATCCTATAGCTTGCGTGTAATGATAAATAAGTGAATCGATGTTTTTCTAATACTTATCATAACGTTAACTGATACGGGTATGATTCTTTACTTTGAATTTACGTTTCTTACTTTCAATTTACGTTTTAATCGTGAGTTACCATGTTGTTGAAGTACTCATGAGCATGAAAAGTTACTTCAACTATGTCTTATGTCGATTTTGGATTTTTAGGGTTCAAACATGTTTGAGGTTTTATTATATTTTATTATGTTCTTGAGGAAACGATCTCTTAGGGTTTTGAATGTTATAGGTGATTTAGAAGTTTTAATACATGTATTCTTTTTAATATATAGAGGATTATGCGATTGAATAGTTTTAGAAAGTCTCGATAAATAAGAATTATAAATATAGTTTTCATTAATATGGAAATTTGGTCTTCAAGAGTTTTTGTTAGATAATTTATAATTTATAAATATTTATGTGAATGAGAAATATAGAAAAAATATTTTATTTAACAATTGGGCTTTGAAAATGCTATTGGGTTTCAATTTTGGCTCAATAACAGCCCAACTTCTAGAAGGTCCGGCTTCTAGAAGGTTGGGTGGATGATTGTGTGGTGGAGAGGTTTGATGGAGTGGTTAACCACTCATCAAACGTGAACTTCATCTAATTATTAAAAAAATAGTATTTTTTATTACAAAAATTTTGGCTATAAATAGGGTCATTGGGCCTAAGGAAAAAACACAACAAAAATAGAAGAAAAATAAAAGGAAAAAAACACTACTTCATAAAAATTATTTCTGCTATATTTCTTGTTCCGTTCGTAGTCGGTGTCGTTTTTGTGCTAAACGAAAGCCGAATTTTCGAAGTATCCTGGGAAATAGACGTTCGTTAAAAACCTCTAGCACATACGTGAGGGAGCGAATTATTTTAAGGAAATTGTGTATTACATAATCTTCGAATATTTCTTTTCCCGCCAACAATCTTAAAATAGATCGACGATCCCGCAAAGATGTCAGACTACGTGGACTTCCTCGACAACCAAGAATCTACGAGAAACGAAGAAAACACTGACGTTCTCCCTACTACTTTTATCCCCACTGCCATACCTGTGGTTACGAAGCCAAACGTACCAGTCAACCACCTGGAGAAGCCGGAGAAATTTATGGGGACAGCCTCGACGTTCAAGAGATGGCAGCAAAAGATGCTCTTTTATCTCACCACGCTGAACTTGGCCAACTACCTGAAAGAGGTCGAGCCCAAGGTGAATGATGGCAAGACGAACGCTGAGGTCGTGATCGCTGTTGATGCATGGAAACACTCTGATTTCCTGTGTCGTAATTATATTCTGAATGCCCTAAGCGATACTCTGTACAACGTGTATGGTGCGGTCGCTACGACTAAGGAATTGTGGGAGTCGTTAGACCGAAAATATAAAACTGAGGATGCCGGCACAAAGAAATTTGTTGTCGGACGGTTCCTTGATTATAAGATGGTCGATTCCAAAACTGTCATCAGTCAAGTGCAAGAGATCCAATTGATCTTGCACGAGATCCATGCAGAAAGAATGGCTCTGAGTGAATCTTTCCAAGTTGCTGCTATCATTGAGAAGCTGCCGTCGGGTTGGAAGGACTTCAAAAATTATCTCAAGCATAAGCGTAAGGAGATGTCTTTGGAGGATCTGATTGTTAGACTTCGAATCGAAGAAGACAACAAAAAGTCGGAAAGAGAGTGTCGAGCTCATCTGAACCGAAAGTAAACGTGGTGGAGCATATCTCTAAAAAAAGCAAAGGCGCGGTTAAACCCAAAGCGAAACTTGGGGCGATCGGAGGCGTTGCTAAGCCGAACTATAAGTTCAAGGGAAAGTGCTTCAACTGCGGCAAATTGGGCCACAAGTCGTCGGACTGTCGCCTTCCGAAAAGTAGCCATGAAGCCAACATGGTGAAAGATATTACCAAGGAGGTTGACGAGATGAGTCTTGTCGCGGTGGTCTCGGAGGTAAACATGATTGGGTCGAATTCACAAGAATGTGTTAGGGAGTGTGCCCTCGGAATGCCATACGGGGACTAGGAATAGTATAGGGCGCACGATGATGTATAGGTTGTAAGACAGGTTTATTGTATATACCGTCAAATAAATTAATGAATATATATTTTCATTATATTAAAGGCATTATTATTTATTTATCGAATTTAAAGTCTACTTGGCATCCGGTAGTGCGATAAATAAATAACACCCAAATGTTTGAGTTGGACGTCTGATTCTCGTGGGACGAGAGAGGAGACACCGGACGGTCCTTAATCTCAACATTAAATAAAAAGTCCGTAAGTCTAAGGATTCTAGGTGGGTGACTAGATATCTGAATATGACTTATCCATTGACGACCACATAGTATCGTAGTGTCACCGATTACCTGAGAGGTTGTGGGTCGTGATGGAGATATCGGTGATCGGAGAGATTGCGTATTCGGACATTCGGCTCGTATTCGTCTCAATCACATGGCTAGGATGTTGTCAATGATTGAACGAATGACTATAGCAGCCTCAGACCGATAGGGTCATTGACGGATTTGCTTTCGCGATTTCGGTTTGTCGCTAGTTGGCTAGGCTCGTAAGTGTTCATAAATGAGACACGGGTCAGCGACGAAACGCAACCGACTTTACGGAGGTGATTGCCGGGCTTTGACTGCTATCGGGATTCACTGCCTATATTCGTATAGGTTAATGTCCTATGAGGTAATCGGAGAGCGACGATTATAAAGCCTTCGGCCGAAGCTTGGAAAACTTGCTCGTATTAGATAAAGAGCGGAGTTTAAATAATCAGTTCGATCTCGATTATAACATAGTGTTAGGTTAGTGAGTTTGACATTTGCATGGCTCTCACCTAACCGGGACGCAAGTGAAAGGCGTAAGAAGTATTTAAATGTATACACTATAGTGGGTTCGCCCGAATTTCGATTAGATCAAAATTCGTTCTCAACTGGGATCTGTCCGGTAACCGTGGGATTGGCTAGGCGAATACCGGGACTCGTGGATTCCTCCCATGCCAGTTGAGACGGACCTAGAGAGTCGCGCTTAAAAATGGTAATGAACTAGAACGAAAACGGCGGGCTTTTATGTGGAACCTAACGAATGAGATTCGTTGAGGTAGTGGCATAGTTGATACGAGGTGTCGACGACTTAGTTAAATTCCAGTGACAGTCACGGAAATAATTAGGACTTGAGATTGTCTTAAGTGCTTAATTAATTAACTAAGTGGGCTCAATTATAATTAAATAGTTAGATTGGATTTAATTATTTTATTATTTAAAATTGAGGGACTAAATTGAGAATTTAGAAACCTCAAGGGCCAAAAAGAAATTATCAAAAATAAAAAAAAAAAGAAAAATCTACACATCCACGCTGGGATGTGTAGGATGTTTAAGTAACATTTTTTATTATTTATTTTGACACTTGTTTCAACAAGTGTCTCAATTTAAAAAAAAAATATTTACATAAATGATAAAAGCAACGTTTGTTGCTTAAGAATAGAGATACTTTGTTTTTTTTTTTTTTTTATGTATAACAAGAGAGGAAAAAGAGGAAAAGAGAATTCCTTTAAACCACGTACGACAAGCCACGGGATCGTTCGACGAACCCCAACGCCTGAACCGAACTGCGTCTAGCCATAGGGAGCAGTCTCGGAGGTTCGCTCAAGGTCATACCAGCGTGACGATCTAGCCCGGAAGCCCCGGGATCCAGACGAGGTGTAGCCACGTTGATCCGAGGCGACGACAGAAGAAATCCCGTTCATCGAAGGTATACATCTAACCCTAACGATTTGATTTACGAAAAATATCAAACGGTATCGGAATAATTCGAAAGACCCCTCGTTGGAAACGTCGGGAAGTGTAGAATTATTCTGGAAAGTTTGGTGTCGATCGGAAATCGTTTCGGTCGTCAAATAGTTAAAAGACAACAGACTGCCGATTTATTCGAATTAATAATTTCGAACCACAGATTTGATTTTGTGAAAAATACCAAACGACATCGGAATAATTCGTAAGACCTATCGTTGCGAACGTTGGGAAGTGTAGAATTATTCTGGAAAATTTGGTATTTATCAAAATCATTTCGGTATGCAAATAATCGAAAAACGACTGGTTGCCGCTTTGTTCGATTAATTTGGATCTAAATTATTAATTTGAATAAATTGGAAATAAATTCGAATTTTGATAATTCGAATTAACCGTGATCTCCCGAGGCTTAGGGCTGTATTTAGACCCTTGGGAGAAGCCGAATGGCGTAAGGTTGAATTTGGATATTAAAAATCGAAAATTTGCCACCCTACGCCGCTCGGTACAAACCGTGCTTCCGCTATAGCCACGTTGCGCTGTTCGGGGGCCGGCGTCGATTAATCGGGCCCACCCCAACAGTGGTATCAGAGCCAAGGCTCATGAATGGTTCGACCGAAGGCCTCGAAAGCCGATGTGGCGAACGAACGGTCGACGTAGTTTGGAGACTATCGTCGCTCGTGACGTCGGTTGGACACCCGACGTTAAAATTCTGTGTTGCATGTTTATGTGGGACATTTACGCGGGCTTAGGTTCAACCGGGTTATTTGTTTAAGGGTCGTTTGCCGCCCCCCGGTATGTACATGGATTACGGGTTGTTTGGGAATTAATTCCCCCGTGTTGTATTTTATTGCTTTATTAGATAGGTTAGATAAAATGACGGCCGTTCGACGCAAGGCGAGATTGGAGGATTCGACAACCATCGTAACGATGATTAGACGTTGGAAGATCGAAGACCCCGGTCGTTTTACGACCCATGTAATAGGACCAGTCTAGAAGTAGCCCGCATATTTGTCCATTTAAATTGCTTTCCTAGGGTTAGGAATTTATTTATCGCATTTACGTGCTCGTGCTTAATTTTAATATGCTATGAGTTACAAAATCTCCCGTACGAATACTAAGTGAGTAAAGGGATTGGATGCCCTGTCTTCTATCAAGCTCGGGCCTAGTTGTTACAAAACCTAAATGCAAGGTTTGGTTTCGGGTATGCCGGCGCCTTGCATTTGCTTTTGTTTCGGCTTGCTCGGGTGCATTTGTGCCGCTCGCCAAGACCACACTGTGCGGTAATACGTACGGTTCAAGTGTGAGGTTTTGAGCTACGTTGATAGGTCGCACTTAGACAGTCATACCGCCTTGTTCCGGGTTTGCCGGCGGGGGTCCCTGACTGAGACAAAGATAGTTGAGACATTCGACAAGGTCGGATTCGTGCGGAGCACGACTTCGTGGGCCGCTGCAAACCAATAAAACGACAGAGGTTGAGGTTTGCACCCGTCCACGGGGACATCAACTCCACTATCGAAGTTATCAACGAAACTTCCAAAACATCCGTAGGGAGAATGGAGTTTATGAAAAGATAGTGGGAGTCAAACGGAATAAAAAGTCCTTGTTCGCGTTTGATAACCTATACAATCGACTTAATATGCCTTTTATTTTCTGCAGCATTTTCTCTCTTTGTGAAATCATGTCGACCGCTTTAAATGTACTGCTCAAGGAGAATAGGTTGACTGGGCCAAACTATTCAGACTGGCTTCGCAACTTGAGGATTTTCCTTGAGATTGAGAACCTAGTTTATATCCTTGACTCCGAAATGCCACCGGCCCCAGGGGCGCGGGCATCCGAGCAGGCTCGTGCCGCTTATGACAAGCGACTGCGTGACGAGAAGCTCGTAAAGGCTCATGTCCTCGGATCGATGAGTAACGCACTGCAGCGTAGCCACGAAAGTATGGCTGATGCTCGAGTGATGGTTCAACATTTAAAAGAGCTTTACGGTGAGACGTCTAGGACGGCTCGTTATGCGACTTCGTCGCAGCTCTTCCGATCGAGGATGTCTGAGGGTGAGAATGTTGGCGAACATGTTAGGAACATGATCACCATGATCGAGAGGTTGGAAACTCTCAATTTTCGATTTGATCGGGAGTTACAAAATGATCTCATCTTGCAGTCCCTGCCTCCGTCCTTCAATGCGTTCATTGTGAACTATCATCTGAATGGTATGACGCTGTTGCTTCCTGAACTGATGAATCAGTTAGCAACGGCGCAAGGTCAGATGAAGAGGGCAAAGCAGACTGCACTTGTCGCCACTTCTTCGAAACCCCAAAAAGGCAAAAAGAAGAAGGGCAACAAGCTCAAGCCGACAGGGAAGGTTTCCAAGAAGAAACTATCTTCTGGGAAATCGAAGCAAACCGGTGTAAAGCCGACGGATAGGTGTCTGCATTGCGGTGCGCTGGGCCACTGGAAGCGGGACTGTCCAAAGCTCAAGGGTGAGCAGAATGCGTCAGGTATGGACTTAATGTTTTAGAAACAGTTTGTTCTTCATCTGTATACTCTACTTCCTGGATATTGGATTCGGGGGCTAGTACTCACATTTGTGTTTCCACGCAGGGTCTGGGACCAAGTAGAGCGCTTGGGAAGCGTGAGATCGAGGTCAGAGTGGGAAGCGGGGATAGTATCTCGGCAAGCCATGTCGGATCAAGATCTCTTGTATTATATTCTGGGCATGTGTTGCGTTTGTACGATTGTCTTGTACTCCCGAGGGGATTTAAGAACATCGTCTCCGTTCCTGTTTTGAGCAGGAACGGTTATGTATTTAGTTTTAATAATAATACATGCCACATTATGTATAGAAATAAAAATGTTGGCAGTGCAACACTAATAAATGGTTTGTACTATTTAAATACCCAGGACGATATATCTGTGAATACTGTCACAAATAAACGAAAGTCGGGAATAAATGCGAGATACTTGTGGCATCTTAGATTAGGTCATACTGGAGAACGCAAGATACACGAGTTGGAGAAAAACGGGATATTGAAACCGTTGGATCAGATCCCTATCCGACTTGTGAGTCATGCCTCAAAGGTAAAATGACCCGATCACCCTTCACCGGGACTTTTAATAGAGCCACGGAAATTCTCGGTTTAATTCACACAGATGTTTGCGGGCCTTTCAATGTGAAAGCTCGAGGTGACTTCCACTATTTTATTACCTTTACGGATGATCACAGTCGTTACGGACTAGTGTATCTGATGAGGTATAAAGCTGATGCTCTTGAAAGGTTCAAGGAGTATAAGGCGTTGGTGGAAAACCAAACTTCGAAAGTCATTAAAGTCATTCGATCGGATCGAGGTGGCGAGTACATGAGCGTCGAGTTTGACCAGTTCTTAAAGGAGAATGGTATAATATCACAGATGACTCCGCCCGGTACGCCACAATTGAATGGCGTGGCCGAACGTAGAAACCGAACTTTATTAGATATGGTTCGTTCTATGTTGAGCTATACAGATTTACCGATGTCATTGTGGGGATACGCGCTTTTGACAGCGGCGTATACTATTAACCGGTGTCCCTCAAAGTCTGTTAATGGCATTCCGTATGAGATATGGACTGGTCGTTTACCCAGCTTATTATTAGGATTTGGGGTTGCCCTGCCTATGTGAAAAAGCTGAAAACAGATAAATTGGAGTCTAGGTCAGTAAAAGGACGTTTCATAGGTTACCCCGAAGACTCTATGGGGTACCTATTCTATTTTCACGATGATCAAAGGATCGTTGTTGGCCTACATGCACATTTTCTCGAGGAAGAGTTCATTCGAGATTTTGGCATTGGCCGTGAGGTCACTCTCGAGGAGCAGTCGACCGAAGCGCCCACACAAGATTCGGATGGTCCGAGCGAACCAGTCATGCGACGATCTGAAAGGGTGCCTCGCCAACCACAGCGGTATGGCATGTCACATGTCGAACAAGGTTATGTTGCGACTAGGGGACTTCTAAGAGAAGATCCCGCTACTTTCGATCAAGCTATATCCGATGTTGACTCAGCGAGATGGATTGAGGCTATGCGAGCTGAGATGGACTCAATGTACTCCAACAAAGTCTGGACTCTTGTAGACCTACCGAGTGGTTTTAGACCAATCGGTTGTAAATGGATTTACAAGAGGAAGATTGGATCTGACGAACAAGTTGAGACGTACAAGGCCAGGTTGGTTGCCAAGGGCTATAACCAAAAAGAGGGAGTTGACTATGAGGAGACTTTCTCACCTGTAGCCATGATCAAGTCTATCCGGATAATGCTCGCTATAGCTGCGCACTATGATTATGAGATTTGGCAGATGGACGTTAAAACGCGTTCCTTAATGGATTCCTCAAGGAGGAGATCTATATGGAGCAGCCAAAAGGTTTTGAGTCGCATACTGATGCTCACAAAGTGTGCAAACTGAATCGGTCAATTTACGGACTGAAACAGGCCTCTCGCAGCTGGAATCTACGTTTTGATGAAGCAGTTCGGAACTTCGGATTCATGAAAAACGTAGATGAGCCATGTGTCTACAGAAAGAGCAGTGGGAGTATGGTGTCGTTCCTTGTATTGTACGTGGATGACATCCTTTTGATAGGAAACGACATCGGGATACTCTCATCGGTGAAAGCATGGCTTTCAACCGAATTCTCCATGAAAGACCTGGGAGAAGCGACGTATATACTAGGTATTCGCTTGTTCAGGGATCGAGCGAACCATACGATCGGCTTATCTCAGGCCCTTTACTTAGAGAAAATCCTAAAGAAATTTAGAATGGATGACTCTAAGAGAGGGTTCTTACCAATGCGGCATGGGATCCATTTGTCAAAGTCAATGTCACCTCAAAGTGAGGAAGACAGACGACGGATGAGTGGGATACCGTATGCGTCTGCAGTGGGTAGTCTAATGTACGCGATGTTGTGTACACGACCGGACATTGCCTACGCTGTGAGCGTGGTTAGTCGGTTTCAGGCAAACCCAGGGGAAGAACATTGGACAGCTGTTAAGAATATCTTTAAATACCTTAGACGGACTAAAGACTTAACGCTGGTTTATGGAGGAGCGGGACTAGAAGTAGTTGGTTATACCGATTCGGACTTCCAGTCGGACGTGGATGACCGAAAATCTACTTCAGGTTTTGTATTCGTGCTCAACGGTGGGGCAGTGTCTTGGAGAAGCTCCAAGCAAAGCACAACTGCCGATTCCACGTGCGAGGCAGAATACATAGCAGCCTCAGAGGCAGCTAAAGAAGCTGTTTGGATGAAAAAGTTCTTGGAGGAACTTACTGTGGTACCAGTTGATGACAGACCGCTTACACTTTGGTGCGATAATAGCGGTGCAGTCGCACAAGCAAAGGAACCACGATCTCATAGCAAGTCCAAACATATTGAGAGAAAATATCACGTATTACGTGAGTTCGTTGAAAACGGGATGGTCGCCGTGCAGAAAATCGCCACCGCAGAAAACGTGGCGGACCCGCTCACGAAGCCCTTGTCCCAAGCAGTTATGGAACAGCATTTGGACAAGATGGGGCTACGATACCATTGCGACTGGCATTAGGTGCATCGCATGGCATTCGAGTGCAAGTGGGAGGCTGTTAGGGAGTGTGCCCTCGGAATGCCATACGGGGACTACGAATAGTATAGGGCGCACGATGATGTATAGGTTGTAAGACAGGTTTATTGTATATACCGTCAAATAAATTAATGAATATATATTTTCATTATATTAAAGGCATTATTATTTATTTATCGAATTTAAAGTCTACTTGGCATCCGGTAGTGCGATAAATAAATAACACCCAAATGTTTGAGTTGGACGTCTGATTCTCGTGGGACGAGAGAGGAGACACCGGACGGTCCTTAATCTCAACATTAAATAAAAAGTCCGTAAGTCTAAGGATTCTAGGTGGGTGACTAGATATCTGAATATGACTTATCCATTGACGACCACATAGTATCGGTAGTGTCACCGATTACCTGAGAGGTTGTGGGTCGTGATGGAGATATCGGTGATCGGAGAGATTGCGTATTCGGACATTCGGCTCGTATTCGTCTCAATCACATGGCTAGGATGTTGTCAATGATTGAACGAATGACTATAGCAGCCTCAGACCGATAGGGTCATTGACGGATTTGCTTTCGCGATTTCGGTTTGTCGCTAGTTGGCTAGGCTCGTAAGTGTTCATAAATGAGACACGGGTCAGCGACGAAACGCAACCGCCTTTACGGAGGTGATTGCCGGGCTTTGACTGCTATCGGGATTCACTGCCTATATTCGTATAGGTTAATGTCCTATGAGGTAATCGGAGAGCGACGATTATAAAGCCTTCGGCCGAAGCTTGGAAAACTTGCTCGTATTAGATAAAGAGCGGAGTTTAAATAATCAGTTCGATCTCGATTATAACATAGTGTTAGGTTAGTGAGTTTGACATTTGCATGGCTCTCACCTAACCGGGACGCAAGTGAAAGGCGTAAGAAGTATTTAAATGTATACACTATAGTGGGTTCGCCCGAATTTCGATTAGATCAAAATTCGTTCTCAACTGGGATCTGTCCGGTACCGTGGGATTGGCTAGGCGAATACCGGGACTCGTGGATTCCTCCCATGCCAGTTGAGACGGACCTAGAGAGTCGCGCTTAAAAATGGTAATGAACTAGAACGAAAACGGCGGGCTTTTATGTGGAACCTAACGAATGAGATTCGTTGAGGTAGTGGCATAGTTGATACGAGGTGTCGACGACTTAGTTAAATTCCAGTGAGAGTCACGGAAATAATTAGGACTTGAGATTGTCTTAAGTGCTTAATTAATTAACTAAGTGGGCTCAATTATAATTAAATAGTTAGATTGGATTTAATTATTTTATTATTTAAAATTGAGGGACTAAATTGAGAATTTAGAAACCTCAAGGGCCAAAAAGAAATTATCAAAATAAATAAAAGAAAAAAGAAAAAATCTACACATCCACGTTGGGATGTGTAGAATGTTTAAGTAACATTTTCTATTATTTATTTTGACACTTGTTTCAACAAGTGTCTCAATTTAAAAAAAAAAAATATTTACATAAATGATAAAAGCAACGTTTGTTGCTTAAGAATAGAGATACTTTGTTTTTTTTTTTATGTATAACAAGAGAGGAAAAAGAGGAAAAGAGAATTCCTTTAAACCACGTACGACAAGCCACGGGATCGTTCGACGAACCCCAACGCCTGAACCGAACTGCGTCTAGCCATCGGGAGCAGTCTCGGAGGTTCGCTCAAGGTCATACCGGCGTGACGATCTAGCCCGGAAGCCCCGGGATCCAGACGAGGTGTAGCCACGTTGATCCGAGGCGACGACAGAAGAAATCCCGTTCATCGAAGGTATACATCTAACCCTAACGATTTGATTTACGAAAAATATCAAACGGTATCGGAATAATTCGAAAGACCCCTCGTTGGAAACGTCGGGAAGTGTAGAATTATTCTGGAAAGTTTGGTGTCGATCGGAAATCGTTTCGGTCGTCAAATAGTTAAAAGACAACAGACTGCCGATTTATTCGAATTAATAATTTCGAACCACAGATTTGATTTTGTGAAAAATACCAAACGACATCGGAATAATTCGTAAGACCTATCGTTGCGAACGTTGGGAAGTGTAGAATTATTCTGGAAAATTTGGTATTTATCAAAAATCATTTCGGTATGCAAATAATCGAAAAACGACTGGTTGCCGCTTTGTTCGATTAATTTGGATCTAAATTATTAATTTGAATAAATGGAAATAAATTCGAATTTTGATAATTCGAATTAACCGTGATCTCCCGAGGCTTAGGGCTGTATTTTAGACCCTTGGGAGAAGCCGAATGGCGTAAGGTTGAATTTGGATATTAAAAATCGAAAATTTGCCACCCTACGCCGCTCGGTACAAACCGTGCTTCCGCTATAGCCACGTTGCGCTGTTCGGGGGCCGGCGTCGATTAATCGGGCCCACCCCAACAGAATGGTGGATCGATACCGGTGCTACACGTCATGTGTGCACGAACCGTGGACTCTTCTCTACCTGTGAGCCGGTTGAAGGAGAAAAGATCTACATGGGCAACTCGGCTGCTGCTACCGTCGAGGGAAAAGGGAACGTGCAGCTCAAAATGACTTCCGAAAAATATTGACGCTGAAAGATGTGTTGTACGTTCCGGAGATATGGAAAAATCTGATGTCGGGATTCTTGTTGAACAAGCATGGTTTTCGTATTGTTATTGAATCCGACAAAGTGATATTGTCTAAGTCGGGTATGTTTGTTGGTAAAGGCTATGCCTGTGATGGTTTGTTCAAGCTGAATGCAATGACTATTGTAAATGAGAATGAAAAAACGTTATTCTGTTTACTTGCTTGAATCTTCCAATTTGTGGCACGGTAGATTAGGTCACGTTAATTTTGAATCGATACCTCGATTAATTAACATGGATCATATTCCAACATTCGAAATTAATTCGAAACATAAATGTGAAATTTGCATTGAAGCAAAAATGACGAGATCGTCTTTTCCCTCGGTAGCAAGAAGTACCGAACCGCTTGAATTAATTCATAGCGATTTATGTGATTTGAAATACGTTCAAACACGTGGTGGCAATAAATATTTTATAACATTCTTTGATGATTGCACCAAATATTGCTATGTGTATTTACTTAAGAGCAAAGACGAAGCATTAGAGAAATTTGTTCTCTACAAAACCGAAGTTGAAATGCAACTTGGCAAGAAAATTAAAAGATTGAGAAGTGATCGGGGTAGGGAATACGAAGCGCCAATAGGGAGCTTTTGTGTGGAACATGGTATCGTCCATGAAGTGACCGCCCCGTATTCACCTCAATCAAACGGAGTGGCCGAACGAAAGAATCGCACATTAAAGGAGATGATGAATGCGATGTTACTGAGTTCAGGTCTACCGCCTAATATGTGGGGTGAAGCTATCTTATCCAGTAATTACCTATTAAATAGGATACCTCGAAAGAAAATGAATGAGTTATGGAAAGGAAAGACGCCTTCGTACCAACATTTGCGAATGTGGGGGTGTTTGGCGAAGGTAGCCGTACCTGCGCCTAAAGCAGTAAAAATTGGTCCTAAAATGGTGGACTGTATTTTTATAGGATATGCACTCAATAGTACAGCATATCGGTTTCTTGTCTATGATTCGAAAATTTCGGATATACACAAGAACACGGTAATGGAATCGAGGAATGCATGTTTCTTTGAAAATGTATTTCCTTGTAAATCCTATGATGGATCTGGTACATCTAAACGAGATGATATAGAAACCGAGATTCCTAGTACAGTTCATGAGATTGAACCGAGACGAAGCAAGCGTGCCCGAATAGAGAAATCTTTTGGTGATGATATCGTTACATATTTGATTGAAAAGGAACCACTGACTTGTGACGAAGCAGTGAGCTCTTGGACGGGCCTTTATGGAAAGAAGCCATAAAAAGCGAATTGATTCTATTTTGCAGAATCATACTTGGGAATTAGTTGATCTCCCAAAGGGATGTAAACCTTTAGGATCAAAATGGATCTTTAAAAGGAAAATGAGACCAGACGGGTCTGTGGAAAAGTATAAAGCCAGACTTGTTATCAAAGGATACAGGCAACGCGAAGGCTTAATTATTTTGACACATTCTCCGGTGACGAGAATAAATCCGATAAGGATGATACTTGCTATCGCGTCCTTAAGAAATTTGGAAGTACATCAAATGGATGTCAAAACAGCTTTCTTAAACGGTGAACTAGACGAAGAAATTTATATGGAGCAACCCGAGGGTTTTAGTGCTCCGCGAACCGAAAATAAAGTCCGTAGATTGATCAAAACTTTGTATGGTTTGAAATAAGCCCTAAGAAGTGGCAGAAAAGTTTGATCACGCGATGAACAACTACGGCTTTAAAATCATGAGAGCGATAAATGCGTTTACTCAAAGGAAACAAGGCGATGACTACGTCATTTTATGTCTGTATGTAGACGACATACGTATTGTTGTTAGTAACGACAAAATGGTCAAGTCTACAAGGATATGTTAAATTCGAAATTTGATATGAAAGATATGGGACTTGCAGACGTGATTTTAGAATATTAAAATCAAACGAACGAGTAACGGTCTTGTTTTGAGTCAAGCTCATTACGTAGACAAAATTCTCGACAAATTCTGCAAGGGTGATTCTGGTGTTGCTAGAACGCCATTAGATCGAAGCGTTCATTTGCCGAGAAATCGCGGCGAGGCTATTTCTCAAGTAGAATACTCCCGAATTATCGGAAGCTTGATGTATCTAATGAGCTGTACTAGGCCAGATATTGCTTATGCTATAAGCAAACTGAGTTCGTACACGAGCAATCCGAGTATGGGTCATTGGACCGCTATAATGCGGGTTTTGAGATACTTACAGTATACTCGAGACTATGGAACACTATGGTCGACATCCGGTACTCGAGACTATGGAACACTATGGTCGATATCCGACTGTGTTAGAAGGCTACACAGATGCGAACTGGATATCTGACTTGAAGGACTCTAAGAGCACAAGCGGCTATGTGTTTACACTCGCTGGAGCTGCTGTGTCGTGGAAATCCTCGAAACAAACAGTTATAACGAGATCCACTATGGAATCCGAGTTCTTTGCCTTGGATAAATGTGGAGAAGAAGCTGAATGGCTATGCCGTTTCTTGGAGGATATTCCTAAGTGGGAAAAACCTGTGCCGCCTATATGCATACACTGCGATAGCCAATCGGCTATTGGACAAGCACATAGTACTATGTATAATGGTAAGTCGAGACACATACGTCGTCGACATAATACCGTAAGACAACTACTCTCAACTGGAGTTATCTCGATTGATTATGTGAAATCGATGGATAATATTGCGGATCCGCTAACCAAAGAGTTAAATAGAGATGCAGTTGAAAGGTTGACGAAAGGGATGGGCTTAAAGCCTTAAAGTATAGAAGTGCTATGAAGGAAAACCCTACCTATGTGACTGGAGATCCCAAGATCTAGGTTCAAAGGGACAACCTAATCTTCGGACTTGGTATCACTGTGGGGGATAACTATAACAACCCTCGTTTTCTAATTAAGGTTAGTGGCGGATTTTCGCAACGTAAGTCGCGGAAGACCCGTCTAATAAAAACTTTTTCTTAAAAGATTATTTTACATAGTAGTATCTGTACAACGGGCGTAGCCCCAAAAACGACAAAAGAACAAAACCCTAGTATCGCTCCACAGGTCTTGATCCATGTACCGCCCTGCCCTCAAAAGTCCGTGGAGCACCGCCACCAGCCGCCTCAGTCTTGACGCGCGTCGGCGTCAGACTCAGTACCTACAACACGTAAACACTGAGCGACTTGCCCAGTAGGTGAATAAAAATGCATGTATGCACGTGAACCCTCATTCCCGATCCCAATATCTCCCATGCAATGTTCACTCTTTCTTTTCTCACAATCCTGTCTCAAATCACACAACACAGGGCCCTAGGTCAGACTCGACACCTCGCGCGCCCATAATAATAATATACGGAAGCTTACACTAGCAGCGTTTTGACGATCACGCAACTGCCCTGCTAGGTCGCTCTTCCGTAAGCGGTAGCCTACGACAGCGTTTTAACGATCACGCAACTGCCCTGTCAGGTCGCTCCCTCCACTGAAAACATAATCACGACGGTTTTGCACCTCGGGACGTTCACGCCCGAGTAGACAGATCGATCACGCCTGTCTGCCGTCAGGTGTCATACGAGTACCAACCTCGACTCCTCAACGAGTCAACAACAAAAATCACAAACATCTCATTCTACCCCGCTCAACAATATTTCAAATCAACCGTCTCAATACGGTGTAAATATCTCATCCCTGTGATATGACATGCATATGCTATGCATATAAATGTGATAATACATAAAACGTGCGTAAAACACATAAATCACATAAATCATAAGCACATAAAGGCAGGTAATTCAAGTAAGTGTTTACGCATTGTAGATGAATAAATTCACCTACCTGTCCTCCTGATAAAATTAGTCGATAATCCTGGTGTATTCCCTACTGTTCGAATCTCTTGTTTTAACGTTGTTTGGATTTGGAAATTGTCACTAACTTTAGCTTTCGTCTCTGTCAGCTTATATCCTTCGTTCATAAGGTTCTTCTTCCTTAAGTCTTGTTGTCTATTGGATATACATGGGTTTTTCGTTTGTTGTGAAGGATTAGACTAGTAGGTGACGAGATTTCCCTCCAATCTAAGTATTATAATTATCTTATCATATCAGGGTAACTTTGGGTCTTATTCACGTAATAAGAATAGCCCGAAATTTTAAGTTTCTATATTATTATTTGCCTCAAAACATGAACCCAACATAGTACTCTTCTATATTAATACTTCCAGACATTTCTTAACTAAGCTCATTAATTTGGGACTATATATATATATATATATATATATAAAGAAATCTATAGCCGAGATTTTAAAGTAATTTATCATATCCTTAGTTCAAAACTTACATAACTGACCCGCAATTAAAATTTTACGGGCATTACATCCTCTCCCCTTAAAAGAATTTCGTCCCCGAAATTACGCCGACTGGAATAACTCGGGATAACGAGCTCTCATTTCATCCTCACGCTCCCAAGTGGCTTCCTCCACTGATTGATTCCGCCACGAGACTTTCACTAACGGAATAGTCTTATTCCGAAGTTGATTCAGTTCGTACATCAAAATCTCTAGAGGCTTCTCTTCGTAACTCAAGTCAGGCTTGAGTTGTTGATAAAGAAATTTGTTCTGGATCACATGGCTTGGGTCCGCGACGTATTTTCGTAATGTCGATACGTGAAATACGTCGTGAATTTGCGATAAGGAAGCTGGCAACCCTAATTGATACGCGACTTCGCCCACTCGTTTGATTATCTTGAAGGGGCCTATGTATCTGGGACTTAGCTTGCCCTTCTTTCCAAAACGCTTTACTCCTTTCATTGGGGAGATCTTTAGAAATACTTGGTCACCTTCTGCGAACTCCAAGGGTCTTCGTCGATGATCTGCATAACTTTTCTGTCGACTCTGTGCGGTTCGCATCCTTTCCCGAATCTTCGTCACAGCTTCTGTCATTTCTCGGATCATATCGGGTCCTAACAGTGTTCGCTCACCGATTTCGTCCCAATGGACTGCGGATCGGCACTTGCGCCCATATAACGCCTCGTATGGCGCCATCCCAATTGTAGCGTGGAAACTGTTGTTGTATGAAAACTGTATGAGCGGCAAATACTTACTCCAGTTTTCTTTGAAATCGAGCACACATGCCCGTAGCATATCCTCGAGAGACTGGATTGTTCGTCCAGACTGCCCGTCGGTTTGGGGATGGTAAGCAGTACTGAACGAGAGCTTGGTACCCATTGCTTTCTGTAAGCTCTGCCAAAAGTTCGATAGAAATCTCGAGTCTCGGTCCGAGATGATAGAGGTTGGAATTCCATGGAGCCGAATAATTTCCTCAATATACAATTCAGCATAACGTTCCTTGGAGAAAGTAGAGTTGATGGGGAGGAAATGGGCTGATTTAGTTAGGCGATCCACAATCACCCAAATAGCATCGTGGCCTTTCGTCGTTTTGGGTAAACCAACGACGAAATTCATCGTAATATGATCCCATTTCCATTCTGGAATGGGTAGAGGCTGTAGGGTTCCACCGGGTCGCTGGTGTTCCGCTTTAATCAATTGGCAGGTCATACATTGGTTCACGAACGCTGCGATGTCTTTCTTCATTCCCGGCCACCAGTACATTATTCGTAAATCTTGATATATCTTTGTGGCTCCTGGGTGTACCGAGTATGTGGTCGCATGTGCTTCCCTCATTATTGTTTGTCGTAGTTCCTCGTTGTTAGGTACATAAAGACTGTTCTTGTATAGCAAAGCTCCATCCTCTCGGATGTTAAAATCTTCGGGTAGTGCCTCCTTCATTTTTAGGTAGAGTTCATCTTCTTCTTGCGTCTTCTTGATCTGTTCTAGCAGCGTGGGTTGGAGAGTTAGCGCTGCTAGTCTTTCCTCAACTTCGCCCAAATTAACTACCTCTATTCCAAGCTGATGTAACTCTGCATTCACCGCTTTTCGACTTAGCGCATCTGCGACTACGTTTGCCTTACCCGGATGATAGCTGATGACGCAATCGTAGTCCTTGACGAGCTCCAGCCATCTTCGTGTCGCATATTCAGTTCCTTCTGAGTGAAGAAATACTTCAAACTCTTATGGTCTGTGAAGATCACACATTTCTCTCCGTAGAGATAATGTCTCCAGATCTTCAGAGCGAAGACCACCGCTGCTAATTCGAGGTCATGGGTTGGGTAGTTCTTCTCGTATTCCTTTAGTTGTCGCGAAGCATAGGCAATCACCTTTCCGTTCTGCATCAGCACGCATCCCAAACCATTCTTTGAAGCATCGCTGTATACTGCAAATCCTCCGGTTCCCGATGGTATTGTCAATATTGGGGCAGAGGTAAGACGTTTCTTTAATTCTTGGAAGCTCAGTTCGCATGCTTCGGTCCACTTGAACGGGACGTTCTTCCTCGTTAGATTGGTCAATGTGGACGCAATACTAGAGAAGTCCGCTATAAACTTACGGTAGTATCCCGCAAGTCCAAGGAAACTCCGAACTTCGGTAGGAGTCGTAGGTCGTGGCCAGTTATTCACAGCTTCGATCTTACTCGGGTCCACAGAGATTCCATTTCCAGAAATCACGTGTCCCAAGAAGGCTACTTGCTCAAGCCAAAATTCGCATTTCTTGAATTTGGCATAGAGCTGTTTCTCTCGCAGGATTCCTAAGACGGTTCATAGATGATTTTCGTGTTCGTCTCTTGTCTTAGAATAGATCAAAATATCGTCGATAAAGACGATAACAAACCGATCGAGGTAGTCTTTGAAGACTCGATTCATCAAGTCCATAAAAGTGGCTGGGGCATTTGTCAGTCCAAAGGCATGACCAAAAACTCGTAATAGCCGTACCTGTACTGAACGCAGTTTTCGGAACATCTGCCTCCCTGATCTTTAACTGATGGTATCCCGACGGGGGTCAATTTTCGAGAATACCGAAGCTCCTTGTAATTGATCGAACAGATCATCGATCCTTGGCAAAGGGTATTTATTCTTGATCGTGATCTTATTCAACTCCCTGTAGTCGATGCAGAGTCGCATCGACCCATCCTTCTTTCGCACAAAAAGAACGGGTGCGCCCCACGGCGAAAAACTCGGCTGAATAAACCCTTGGATAGTAGGTCTTCTAATTGTTCCTTCAATTCCTTTAAATCATTTGGTGCTAAACGGTAAGGGGCTTTAGAGATTGGGGCAGACCCGGGATCAGATCTATCGTGAACTGTATTTCTCGATCAGGGGTAACCCCGGGAGATCATCGGGAAATACATCGGCGTATTCCTTGACTATAGGTACGTCTCTTAGTTCTGGCTGAGGTAAGTCCTCCGCCTTTACCGCATATACGAGATAAGACTCACAACCTGACCTCAAATGTCGTTGAGCCTTTAGAGCTGATATTCGTGGAATACTATTCTTATTCACTTTACCCGAAAAAGTGAATGCTTTTCTTCAGGCAGCTGGAATTTAACGACCTTCTTGTTGCAATCTATGATGGCTCCATATCTTGAAAGCCAATCCATTCCGAAGATGACATCGTAGTCGTTCATCGGGATTACAATTAGGTCGGCACTCAAGCTCCTACCCTCAATATTTACGACACATCCTCGCAGTACTTGGTTGGTATGCGTCGGATCCCCATGAGGTAGAGTAACTACATAGTTGCATTTAGAGGAGGTAGGGGATATTCCTACCTTCGCCACGTACTTAGCCGACACAAATGAATGTGTGGCTCCAGAATCAATTAGCACAGAAGTGGCACGTATAGATAGTTAACGTACCCGTCACAACAGAAGGGTTCGCCTCGGCCTCCTCATTGGTAAGTGCGAAAACCTGTGCAGGAACCGGTGGAGGTCGAACCGGTGGTTGAGCCGCGTTCTGGGGTAAAATCGTATTGCAATTCCTAGCATAATGCCCCATTCTTCCACATCTGAAACACTGTGGGTTTGGATTGGGTCTGGGTTGACAATAGGCGCCGAAGTGGTAACGGCCACACTGTCTGCACTGGGGTGCCGGGTTTGGAGGCCGGTTTTGAATGTTTATGGGTCCCTGGTTCAGCGTCGAGCGCCAGTTCTGTTGACCCTGGCGACTTTCTTGGCCTTTGTTGAAAAATTGGCGCTTGCGGTCACTTCCATGTCCTTGCTGACTCTCCCTCATCTTCTTCGCCTCATGAGCTTCGGAATCAGCCTGCTCTGCTATCATGGCCCTTTCTGCTACTTGGGTAAGTTCCATCTGTCGGGCCCCCGAGATACTTAAGTCGCGATAAAGCTCAGCTTTGAGGCCCGTAATGAACCGCGTCACCTTGAGTAAGTTTGTTGCCACCATGTGAGGAGCGAAACGAGACAGCTCCTCGAATCGGCGGATATATTGGGTTACAGGCATTCCTCCTTGCCTGAGATTCATGAATTCTAGCATCTGTCGTTCCTGTTCATGGGCAGTAAAATATTTGCCGTGGAACAATTCTCTAATTCCCACGACATATTCAACGGATCTTCAAGGACTTTAACGGTATCCCACCACGGGCGTTTCCTCTAAGCATGGAAACGGCGCACAGTACCTTTTCATTCTCAGGCACACGACTATATACGAACATATCTTCTATGATGCGCAGCCAATCTTCAGCTCTGCTGGGTCCGTAGCATCAGCAAAGGTTGTGGGATCCATTTTTCGAAACCATTCCCCTATAATTTCTACACGCGCTGGCGGTGGGGAAGGACGATGTTCAGACGAGCTATGATGATGGAGTAGCTCGTCGATTTGATTCGACTAGCGATTGATATGTTCCGACTGACGTTGAAGTAAATCGGTCAGTCGTAGAATAGTGGAGTCCCTTTCATTTGGAATGGACTCCGGTTCGGCCCTACGGCTGGATTCAGCCACATGTTCACTACGGGTTCTTCGCATTTTTCAACTATTATCTACAATAATTTAAACAAAACACATATCAGATAACACATAATCACATAATCAAGCATTTAACTTACAGGCCAGGCTGGTTCTCCAGGCTTTTGAGCGGCAGTACATGGACAGTCTTCAGAATCTAAAGCCTACGCTCTGATACCACCTATAACAACCCTCGTTTTCTAATTAAGGTTAGTGGCGGATTTTCGCAACGTAAGTCGCGGAAGACCCGTCTAATAAAAACTTTTTCTTAAATTAAAATATTATTTTACATAGTAGTATCTGTACAACGGGCGTAGCCCCAAAAATGTCAAAAGAACAAAAACCCTAGTATCGCTCCACAAGTCTTCATCCATGTACCGCCCTGCCCTCAAAAGTCCGTGGAGCGCCGCCACCAGCCGCCTCAGTCTTGACGCACGTCGGCGTCGGACTCAGTACCTACAACACGTAAACACTGAGCGACTTGCCCAGTAGGTGAATAAAAATGCATGTATGCACGTGAACGCTCATTCCCGATCCCAATATCTCCCATGCAATGTTCACTCTTTCTTTTCTCACAATCCTGTCTCAAATCACACAACACAGGGCCCTGGGTCAGACTCGACACCTCGCGAGCCCATAATAATAATATACGGAAGCTTACACTAGCAAACGTTTTGACGATCACGCAACTGCCCTGCTAGGTCGCTCTTCCGTAAGCGGTAGCCTACGCCGACAGCGTTTTGACGATCACGCAACTGCCCTGTCAGGTCGCTCCCTCCGCTGAAAACATAATCACGACGGTTTTGCACCTCGGGACGTTCACGCCCGAGTAGACAGATCGATCACGCCTGTCTGCCGTCAGGTGTCATACGATTACCAACCTCGACTCCTCAACGAGTCAACAACAAAAGTCACAAACATCTCATTCTACCCCGCTCAACAATATTTCAAATCAACCGTCTCAATACGGTGTAAATATCTCATCCCTGTGATATGACATGCATATGCTATGCATATAAACGTGATAATACATAAACGTGCGTAAAACACATAAATCACATAAATCATCGAAGCACATAAAGGCACGTAATTCAAGTAAGTGTTTACGCATTGTAGATGAATAATTCACCTACCTGTCCTCCTGATAAAATTAGTCAATAATCCTGGTGAATTCCCTACTGTTCGAATCTCTTGTTTTGAACGTTGTTTGGATTTGGAGAATTTCCACTAACTTTAGCTTTCGTCTCTATCAGCTTATATCCTTCGTTCATAAGGTTCTTCTTCCTTAAGTCTTGTTGTCTATTAGATATACATGGGTTCTTCGTTTGTTGTGAAGGATTAGACTAGTAGGTGACGAGATTTCTCTCCAATCTAAGTATTATAATTATCTTATCATCTCAGGGTAACTTTGTGTCTTGTTCACGTAATAAGAATAGCCCGAAATTTTAAGTTTCTATATTATTATTTGCCCCAAAACATGAACCCAATATAGTACTCTTCTATATTAATACTTCCAGACATTTCTTAACTAAGCTCATTAATTTGGGACTATATATATATATAAAGAAATCTATAGCCGTGATTTTAAATTAATTTATCATATCCTTAGTTCAAAACTTACATAACTGACCCGCAATTAAAATTTTACGGGCATTACAATAACCCCACTCATTCCTGTCAAGGAACAGTGATGACAGAAAAGGCGAGCATTATGATGCTTTATGACTATCATAAGGTATTGATAGAAAATACTCGTGACGTGAGAAGTCACCTATGTTAGGGAGAAGTGGGGCCGCTTCAAAGAAGAACTGAAAGGCTTAGTTCTTTAAAAACCATTGCAGATTCAGGATGTGTCCATGGCCGCAATGGACAAAACCATGAGAGCGGAACAAGAGAAAAATGGTCTCTGTGTATTGTACGTGGGTTCGTTTACACGAAAAGCGGGACAGTTCAAAGACATTGCGTTCTACTGGACTGCAGTAAACCAAGCGTGCATACAAGGAGGAAGTTCAAATGGTAAAACATACTATCCTCTGTGCGGAGTATCATTAAATTAGCAGAAACATTAAACAAACAATTCTCATTCATGTGGGGGATTGTTAGATAATTTATAATTTATAAATATTTATGTGAATGAGAAATATAGAAAAATATTTTATTTAACAATTGGGCTTTGAAAATGCTATTGGGTTTCAATTTTGGATAACGGCCCAACTTCTAGAAGGCCCGGCTTCTAGAAGGTTGGGTGGATGATTGTGTGGTGGAGAGGTTTGATGGAGTGGTTAACCACTCATCAAACGTGAACTCATCTAATTATTAAAAAAATAGTATTTTTTATTACAAAAATTTTGGCTATAAATAGGGTTATTGGGCCTAAGGAAGAAACACAACAAAAATAGAAGAAAAATAAAAGAAAAAAAAAACACTACTTCATAAAAATTATTTCTGCTATATTTCTTGTTCCGTTCGTAGTCGTGTCGTTTTTTGTGCTAAACGAACGCCGAATTTTCGAAGTATCCTGGGAAATAGACGCTCGTTAAAAACCTCTAGCACATACGTGAGGGAGCGAATCTATTTTAAGGAAATTGTGTATTACACAATCTTCGAATATTTTCTTTTCCCGCCAACAGTTTTAAAGTAGAAAGACTCGTCATGTGTCTAACTTGGGAACGATATTGTATGATTAAATAACTCTAAGAAACCCTCGGCAAACTAAGATTTGAAAATGTCAATATTTTGGGTCTGACAGTTTGAGGCTTGGTCTTAAGGATTTGTACGATATATTAAGGTTACTGAGAATTTAGTTTTTGGTATTGATAATTATTAAAGGTTTTCGTAACTCTAGATGCGCTAGGGTTTTCTCAGGTTTTGAAAAACGATTGCATGTGTGTATAATTAAGCGATTAAATAAGTTTAGGAAGTTTGATGATGTTTTTGATGTTCTTGAGACATTAGGGTTTGATCGAAAATTTTTAGGAAAAAAATGTGATTTTGGGTGTACTGTTTCCAGGTTTAGGTTAAATTTCGAAGGAGACTTTAATTATACAAGTTCTATAATTTTAGAATATTCATTGATTTTAAGGACTTTTGAAAGTTTCGAAAGATTGGATTTTGTATGGTAAGTTAATTATATTTTAAGATTTTCGAAAGAAATTTCGGAATATTGATTTCACAAAAAGGGTTCGCAAAAGTCTTCCTAAAATACTTTTACAAAATGTTTCTTCGCGGGCCAGATTTCGAAGTTCGCGGGCGAAATCAGTTTTCGACGACGAAGCAGCGTCAGGCTCCGTGCGGGCCTGACCTTTTCGCGGGCCAAATGCCTTTCGCGGGCCAATGGATTTCGCGAACTAAGAAACATGGCTCGAGCTGAAATTACCTTCTCGCGGGCTGAAACGGACTTCGCGAATCCTTAAGGATTTCGCGAAGTGGAAACTTTCACGGTCGAATAAAATTAGGCGAATTAGAGCAATTTACGAATTGAAAATCGACTTTGCAAATTTTAAGGATCTCACGAAATATAGAGTTCGCGGGTCAGGTGATAGTTCGCGAATTATGAGATGAGTTCGCAAAATGAATTTTTACAATTAAAGATTCGAAAATTTATTTTAATAGGTTAAAGTTAATTGTTGATATTTAACAGTTTTTCGATAATTTAACCAATTTTCTAATGTAGATGATTTCAATACTATATTTTTAAACTATAGCATAGACAGAGAATCAATTACAGGTAAACTATAAATAAGAATCAGAATCCTGCATAATAAGCATGCATATCATCCACACATATCATTCATTATAGGAATTTGGTATTTACCAAGTAAAATAATTATATAGGTCAGGAGTCGGATAAGGGCAAGGACAAGGTCGATTGAGCGGACGGGATAATAGGCGAAACTTGTGAGTATGATTTGCAACATGTACTTTATGTGCCTTATATGCTTACATGCTCTATATGGATTAATTGATTTATACGTGATATATGTGTTATTTATGAATCAGCGTGAACTATGTGACCGTAATGTGCTCTTATATGATTTACGTGTCATATAAGGTATTTTATATAGCATTGCATACATATAAAATGAAGGGAGAAACCGTTATGACGGCTACGACTACAGATGGTATGATACGGATGCTACCGCATACATCCTGTCAGGACCCGCCGTCCTAACTCGTATTCTGTCAGGACCCGCCGTCCCACGTCGTATCCCGTTCTAATCCTAAGTGCCTACGGCTTCGTTATCATGCAAAAGCGTAAAAATACGAATAAAATTTTTCCTTTTTAAAATGCGTGCGGAAGTCTTACATACAAGTCAAAAGAATGTTCATAAATCGTTTTACAGATCATCGTAGTCGTATCTACACAAAATACAAGTGTGCGTGTATGTATAGCAAAAGCTTCCTATGCGCTCGGCCTTCACAGGTCGTCATCCATACACACAGTCCCTCCTCAAAAGCAGCCGGATAGCATCAAAAGATCGGCCTCGCACTGTAAACGGATCACATACCGTGATCGCTAGCACCTACAACACGTAACATAAGAAATGAGCCACCCAGGCTCAGTAAGCAGAAATTATGCGTGTATGCACGTGTCCTAACGATCGGGAATCCACGCCGTCGCTTACTAATGCTCATCCTCGTTTACCTGACTCGTACTCTTTTCCTGACTCATACTCTTTTTCTTAGACTCGCACTTCATATGGGCCCTCGGATTTCTATCCCACTATGCGCCATTTCGTAGAGATCTCAATCCACGAGGGATTCGTACTTATGTGGAGGTTCACACACTAGAAGGTCACCCGAAGGAATCTTCCCTTACTCAGTGTGGCCTCCACGCGGACGCTTCTCACTGGTAGCCAACACCGAGGCCAGTAACCACGGAGGTCACCCGAAGGAATCCTCCCTTCCGAGTAGTGTTTACACACTAGAAGGTCAACCGATGGTATCTTCTCTTACTCAGTGCATGCCCCGGGTCGCATCCTCCAGGTTGCATCTCCCGCTTACGGGGTATACCCCCAGCCTCTTATACAGGCCTTATGGCTTCATTCTCCATGGCTGTGTAGGGGAGCCGTGACTCTTTATTGAGTCGACACAAATGCCAATATCGGCGAGTATACATCGCACACAGGCGATCTTATGCACGCTCGTACCTCGTGTCTTACGTACTACACATGCGTGCAAGTGCTCGTGCCATGTTCATGTAAGTATGCAGATCATGCTATAATGTACACGTTTCACATAGGGTCACATAAGCACATAATCACATAATCACACGCAGGCAGTTACGTGTCATAGTTGAATTTCTACTTACCTGTCGTCCAGGCTACGCTAGTTCACTGCTTCGGGAAATTCCTACTATTCGACCTTTAGACATAAACATCATCGCATTAGTATTACGCCTCTATTAATTGATTATGTCTAACTAAGTTATCTAACTTCATTAATTTGCTAAAAATCCCTAAGTTGCTAGCTTCCAGTCTAGGCTAATTCCCTGCCCCACACTTCCTAAGTTACGTTAGTAGTAAATTATAACACAAGGGTTCGGCAAAATATCTAAGTGATGTTCCATTCATTCGATTTGTGAAGCTTGGAATTGCCCGATTCATGAATCGCCTCGTTAGTCATTACCATAAATCGTCCGATTTGTGGACATAGGTCGTGGTTTTGCCCGATCTCCTTTGTATGAAGTGGTCAAGCCATTCGACCGATTCGTATGTTATTTAATTTAAGTTGCTCGATTATGAGCATGGATTTGCCCGATTTCACATTCACGCAAGTTGCCCGATTTGTTTTGCATGAGCTCTTCCATCGGCCGAATCGACGTTACTTTCATCATCATGACATCAGCCCGAATTGATCTATGCATTGTGCATGCAATCGCCCGATTGTAATCTCATTAACTCACTTTCGGCGATTTGTTCTCCTTATGCCACGTGGAATTCAATTCAAGTCGTCCGATTTGCGTTTTACGCTTCAAATCGCCCGACTTGATGACAACCCTCAAATCGCCGTGTGTTGACGTCATAGCCACCTCCCCCGATTTGTTTCCTTATTTCGCCTAGTTCTTTACGGGGTGGGAGATCGTCCGATTTGGCTTGCATGGAATCGCCCGATTTCTTGCATGTTGCTCAATTTCGGCGATTTGGTTGGTGTTTGAAATCGTCCGACTCTATGCATGGAGCGCTTAAGGAAATTCAGCCGATTTGGAAATCGCCGATTGTTCTCATCATCATGTCATCATCTTCATTGCCCGATTTGATCGAAATCTCAATTTCATTTCGATCGATTCCGCTCATGCACAATCATTTCGATCGATTCCGCTCATGCACAATTCGCTGATTTGAAATGTCTAGATTGGAATCGTCGAAACTTATACTAGGTGTTATTTATTTCCAAATCGCACGATTATGTTAGGTTTCGAAAGGATCAAATACTACCTAAGCCTTTGATCGACCCCCAAATCATCTACCCGAAATCACCCAACTTCCCCGATTCGTTTGAACCTTTAAATCATCTACCCGAAATCACCTTCATCGTTCAATCTACCCAAAACGTCCAGAACTGATTTAGAATCATCCCAAGCTAAGGTTATAGTCCTTAAAAACACATTAAGCTACCCCATACTTAGCTACTTTCATCGCAACCCTAAAGTATGATTCTATACCCTAAGTTGGGGTTTTTGCCGTCTATAGTACGCTTTAACTCCTTCGAATTTTCCTAATCCTAACTAGAAATTTTAGCTAAATAATCTTATTAAAGGAATCGTAGTGGCTTAGGGAGTTAAGGTCACTTACTAATTTCCAAGTTCAGAGCTAGTTTGGGGTGTTCTTTGCGTTGAAATCCTCTCGGCCCTTTCTTCTTTCCTTTTGTTTTTCGTGGGTTTTTCTTATGTGAGGTTGTGAGGTTTTGTGTTTGTTAGATGAGATATTTTCATAGGTTTTGAGGGTGAGCTTAGAGTTGTCGTGGGTTTCCTTAATTCAAGGAGGTTTTGTCTCCCAAGTGGTTTTCCCTTGATTTGGGCCTAAGGTTAAGTATTGAGCCCAAATTTGATAATTCATACAATCATATGGTCATGTAAGTTATTCTACTATCCAAATGGTGATTGGTCAAATTGATTTATATGTACATGGCCGATTTGCAGATCACACTATCAATCGTCCGATTTCAACATCTAATACTTAGCTACTTCATTCCGTAATCGCCCGATTCCCAATCATGTTGGCTCAAGCTCGGCGATTTCTTCTCCTTGTGCCACGTGTGATTTCTATCTTAATCGCCCGAAATGAAGCCTAGCAGGGCTTAGTGAAATCGCCCGATTCCTACCCGATTTATCCAATGATTTTAGCTTCTAAGTATATGGGAATCGGCCGATTTCTACTTTGCTCAATTTGAGCTCGGCGATTTCTCGTATGCGTGCCACGTGTAATGGTGATCGATAATTTCTTAAGTCCTTTTAACACCTAGTTAATAGCACATAATTGCACATGATTCACATACCAATTCATGGGCACAAAATTCGTAAATTCACATAAACATACATCATGTACGAAATTAAACACGTAATTACTTAGGTCATATATACGCTATTTATTGGCCGACCTAGTTTACGGGGACTGGGGTCCTACACATCCCTACGAATCGGGGGATTTTACATAGTCCTGTACAGGCACATATGTATCCCTACAAATCGGGGGATTACGAAATGGTTACGGAGTCCCATTCGGATCTTATGAATGACGTTTATGTGAAGGATTGTTTCATGATTTAAATAATTACGATATTTACGGAAATGAATGGACTACTGCTTATTTATTGTTACCCGTTATTAATGAACATGTTGCGATCATACTCTGAATAGTTGTCTTCGTAGTTGTTGTAGATAATTAGCAAATTTCGTAGAACGCATCCTCATACAAAGCATGGATTCAAGGTTGGCCGGCTACACTCTCCTCTTCATCCTTAGCATATAGAATAGAAATAATTTAGACTGCTGCATTTTGTAACTCGTATGATAGGTACATATATGTACATTATTGTGGAAGGAACTAGACGGATGTACGCACCCTTTTAGTTAAAGGAAATAGTTATGGGAAATCGCAAAAAAGTTTATGCGAATATTTTATAGATTCGTAAGAACGGTAAAAGGAACGGGGCGCTACATATATATAAGAGGTGTTCTCCTCCTATCACCAATTGGTTTTAGGAAGGACCCCTTGATCTAATAAGTAGTGGTGAATAAGCACAAGTAAACCCTTCGCTTGAAGTTTTCGATACTGAGCAATAGTTCTTCAAATCATGCACATAAAAAACTTCAGCTTTTACCTGTATTAGATTACCAATTTGCAACCTCACATTTCCTTTCACCATCAAGGTTGCGTTATTGACTAACTTAACATTATGAGCAAATTGTTCATTGATGTCTGCGACAAATTCCTTCTTATGGCACATATGGTTGATGCAACCGAGTCCAAAAGCTAAGCATCACTATGAAGTTTTCATGTCCAACCCGAGCCATGAGCACATTTTTCATAAGTTGTGTATGATTGATTTCTTTGTTTTGTCACTCCCTGAAGTGACCCATTTTATGATAATCAAAACAATGGATTTGTCAAAATATGCCCTTCCTCGTCCTCAACCACGTCCCCGATAGCTACTACGACCTCTCGAGATTCCCCACATGTAGCCTTCAAAGCCTTTTCCATTTCTGGGCCAATCATCTTCTACTCATGCATTAGCAAACTGCTTTGCAAGTCATCTATAGAAAACTTAGTAGTTTTGTGCCTCGTTAATTGCACAGGCCACATAGTTGAATTTCGGAGTCATTGACCGTAGTATCATTTCAACCACTTCCATATCCCAATTTGATCTCACCATTTGTAATACCCGAGTCCCGTAAGTAAGCCGGCCAATAAATATGCATACATATTATTGATTTACGTGACTACATTAGACATGTTTTGTGACTTTTATGTGCTTAAATGATTTCATGTTATATGCCAACATGACATCTATGAATTAGAAAGTAGAACTTATTTAATGTAGGTTAGTTATTGATTTTAGGGTTTCTAGTACACGACATACTAACCCAGGAGATTTGATTTATTACATTCAATGTTGACACCACGTTTTGGTAAACACGAATTAGTAGGAATAAATTCCGAAAGTCGTCAAACGATTAATGAAATTTTATAACGTTAGGTTAAAATAAATTAAATTAATTAGGCTTTAAGTAAATTTTTGAATTTAAGCCCAAGTTGTTAAGCATAGGTTTTTTTTTTGGTAAGAAAGAATTTCATTACCACAAGAACCCATGTGTCCAAACAAACATCATAACATATTATAGCTAATCGTTAAGACAGAATCAGAGTTTGTAGGTAATCCTCAGCTTTCCTTGCATCTTCTTAAATTTCATTCCTCGCAACTGCATTTTGAAGTGTCGCTTAATGCTGTTGAACAGAGCCAAAGCATCCATCTCCCCTGAATTATGTATCCTTGCATTCCGTTCCTTCCACAAGCCGTACGCAGTAGCCGCCAATCCTGCCAGCTGAATTTTTGCTAACGGACTCTTCTGCTTCCCCAGTCTGATGAGTTTATATTCCCAGCTTTCCAAGGTGTCCGGAATTTTGACCTTCAGCCACCTACTAACCTCCTCATTTACCAGCGTACTTGTTAGGATATTTATAGGTTGTGTCAATAGTTTAAGTCTTGGGATTTATATTGTTATTATCCTTTTAGCTTGGGCTTTGGACTAAAATGTATTTAGTTAATCTTGAGTGTTTGGGCCTTAATATACCTAGGGTTAATGTGGTATATAAGGTTCTACCATCACTATTTTCAAAGTAATCAAAGATCAAAATGCTAACCTTATTTTTCACACAATACACACACTTAAAGGTGAGAACTCTCCCTTTTTCATTCCACCAAAGCCTCTTTGATTCCTTGTTTGGTGCAATCGGGACCAACAAGTGGTATCAGAGCAAACGTGGATCGATCTGCATTGATTTGAATCCAGTTTCGTTCGATTCCGAGAAAGATCAAAGGTGTTTTTGAGCAAAAAATCACTCTCGGTATTTTGAGCTCGTTTTTTGGGGTTTTAATGCTTCGTTTTTATGTTTAAAACCTTTCCCCAGATCGACTCGATGCCTAAAATGTTTTTAGAACACTTTTGGATCAGTTTTAACGAGTTTTGATCAAGTTCGAAGCAAAAACTTTCAGAAAAAGTCATCTCGGCCATTTTCTGTTTTTGGTCTTGATCCGTTTTTTGTTGTTTTTAGCCCACAAATCGGTCGATTATGTGTTTAGGGGAAGAACTACTGATGTTTTGGATCAAGTTTGAGTGATTTTTGGTTGAGATTTCAGCGAAAACCGGACGATTTTCTGGCAAAACGCGCGACAGCATGGAACAGTGACAACTTGTTCTTGTCCGCGAAAGTTCTCTGTTGCATCGTTCAAGTCCGCGAAATTTTTACATCCGAGAAATTTCATTCCGAGGATCTTCCTAAAACCGCGAAAAATTTCTCTGTTGTACTTCACTGTCACTTCATTTTTCTGAACTGCACGATTTTTCAAAAACCAAGAAACCCTATATCCGCGAAATTTCGTTCCGAGAATTTACCTAAACCGCGAAAATTTCTCTATTTAATTTCATTTTATCCAACTGCTCAATTCCAAGATCCGAGAAATTTTATTCCTGAGAAAGTCAATTCTGAAATTTATCTAAGCCGCGAAAATTTTCGAAAACTGAGAAATTTTTCTAAGTCAAGAAAATTCTTTGAAACTGAGAAAGTTGTCAAATCCAAGATTTTCAGCCGAGAAAGTCTCTTTCTTCCGAGAAAATTTTTCAAAACCACGACTTTTCAAATCCGAGAAACTGTCTAAAATCACATTACAACACGCGATACTTCTTAACTTTTCAAATCCGAGAAACTTTTTAAAATCACATTACAACCCGCGATACTTCTTGACTTTCCAAATCCGAGAAACTTTCTAAAATCACATTACAACCCGCAATACTTCACTTTTCAAATCCGAGAACTTTCTAGAATCACACTTCAATCCGCGATACTTCCTTCAAACTGAGTTCTCTTTGAAACCTGAAAAATTTTTAAAAAAAAAAGGCTGAGAAACTTTCTCACAAACGAAATTTTAAAATCCGAGAAAATAATTTTTCAACTAAGAATTTTTCTGTCCGAGAATTTTCCTTTAAAACTCACGAAAACACCGAAACTTCTCAACAAATAATTTCTCGGGTAATCTATCTTGTAATCACGTCCCTTCAAATTGCAAATTTTTCTCTCGGGTTGAATTTTTTTTCTCAAACTTATTCAAGTCTTGATCCTTTACACTTTAGTCCTATCGCCCTAGACCACTTCTGACAAAAACATTTTACTACTCAAATCTCGTTTTTAAATTTCTAGAACTACTCCGAATTTCAAGATATATTTCCCTTCATACGTTTTCGACCATCACACACGTTCACATAGTTCTAAGAAGTTCTTTAAATGGTTTTTCCCAAACTCTACTCGTTAAACACATATTCTCATCTCGTTCGTTACTAACCCTCTTATCTAGACAAGATCAAAACCACGGACGATTCGACTGCACCAACCATGTCTACCACAAATGACATCTCAACAGTGGGCTCCGACACCAGGCCTCCGATGCTGCGACAAGGCGATTACAGCATATGGACAAACAGGTTTCCCACGTTCATCAGGAACAAAGGCGCACCACTCTCTCAATACCTACTGGACTCCATCTTCAATGGTCCAGCACAGTTCTGGACGATCATCCCTGCTCAACCAAACGCAAACCCTCCCATGGATGAACGCCGCACTCCAAGAGGCCCCATTAATGAGGATGAAGAGGCTCGCCTACAGGCCGATGAGACCGCCAAAGGATACCTCTTTCAGGCTATGGGCAATGAAGTCTACGCTCACATCGAATGCTGCACAACTGCTAAGGAAATATGGGATGAACTCGTGGAAATCATGGAAGGCACTACTGAGAGTGCTCAGGGGAGGAAATCAGCATGTCTCTCGCAGTATGAACACTTCCAGGCCTATGAAGGAGAGGAGCTGCGTGACACATACCTCCGATACTTGAAGGTTATCAATGAACTCAAGAAAGCCAAGATCTCGAGGGACAAATTCGATATCAACAACCACTTCCTTGTAGCCTCAAACACATTGGGGCAACGCAACCGTGACGATGATTCAGAGTAAGGACCTCTCCAACACCTCCATCCATGCTCTCTACGACAGCCTGTCTGCCTATGCTCCTTACGTACAAACCTCATTCCACCAACACTCGAGTCGACCCGCTGGCTCTCCTCTCGAACAAGACTGCCGAACCGATCTTCCACATCTAAGGTCAAACAGAACAAAGGGAAGCTTCCATCTGTTGCATCAGACATCTCTTCAGGATCCGAAGCTGATACAGAATCTGATGACGGTATTCGTGATCTGCGCAAGCAACTGGCAATGCTCACAAAGATGGTCTCAAAGAAGATCGGGAAAAAATCCTCGTCCTCCTCCAATCGCCAAAGAACCTTCAGCGGCACCAAAAAGACCACCCCTACAGAGGAAGCTAAGCCGATAAAGAAAGAGGAGGAATCCGCACCTCAAAAGTCTGTAACGGGCTTTCGATGTGGAAAGTTAGGCCACTTGGCCAAGGAATGCCATGCCACACGCGTGAAGGACTCTGGCTACTACGACCGTAAGGCCAAAATGACGCGCAAAATGGAAAGTGGGAAAGCTCTTCTCACCGAAGAAGCTGAGTGGGTGAACGACACTTCCGAAGACGAGGAGCCTAAGGACGAAGATTACTGCATGGCAAGGCTGGTCGAACATGACGAGGACGAGGAGATGGTTAACACCGGTGAGAACACGGCAAAGACTCCTGCCAACGAAGAGTCTGAGGTACGAATTTCTCAACTCGATGACGTGTTCAATCATCGTCACACCATCAAGAAACCCACTGTAGACGCTAGGGATTATGATGAACTCAAACTAAAATTTGAAAACAACTACGCCTTACTTAGTTTAAAAGTAGAAGAGCTCGCTTGCGTAAACGAAAGACTAGTTGCATCTGAAGCGTTAGTCAAACGTCTGCAAAACAAGAATCAGCAAAGTGAGCATAAAGTTAAGGAAAACCACACTGGCCATCAGTTCATGTGAAACAATCTCGTCTCTTGACAGCCTCACAATATGAACTGCTTACTAAGGAAAGGGTTAGGCTGTATAAAAAGGTAAAAGAGCTTGAAGAACAACTACACTTTAGAAACAAACACACACAACTCTTATGCAAATTGAACCAACCAGCTGAAGTAGAATTCTACGATGCCCGGGTGGGAATCGGCCTGACTAGCAACTGCGAACCAACGCCGTTGATAGTAAAAAGGTATAACATGTATAGCACTAGGTTCCTGCAAATAAGGAAGGGAACTCTCTCACAGCTCATGCCATTCGTAGATCCTCCTCCGTTGTCCTTTCGGATGAAAAGAGGGAGCAGAACATACTTTGGGCGGAAATCGCATATGACTACACAGAATTGAATGTTGGTTATAAGACTAAAAAATCTTCACTCTCTGAGGATATCAAGACTCTATTTCCAACCGAAGAACAGGAACTCGCTGTCCAAGAAGCGCTTTCTCGCATATATATCCCAGAAAAACTTCTGGTCATAGCAGAACTAGAACGAACCCTAGAACTAGAGCGGAAAGCCTTCGCGAAGGAGCTAGATGAGCTACTTAGCAAAATCTCTACCCTAGAGCAATTTCACAATACGAACAAACCCCTCTACGTCAAGTCAAGTACCCGATTCTCGAACATGTAAATGTAAAAGGACGGCGAAGATGACTCTTGAAGCTGAAGTTTGTTCTAACACTAACTCTCGTATTCTTATGGATATAAGGAATGTGAGTGCGACGTCTCTGGAAGGGAGATCGTTTGAAATAAAGGAGAACCCGCTCTACGATGACAAGGAGAAAAGACCATCCTATATTCGTCTTTCCTCTTTATGTACTGAATCCCAATCTCTTAAGGACGTAGACAATGATGTTGCCAAAACCTATCTTTCCTTTGCCAAACTTATGTCTATGTGTTGCTGCAATGACTTTATTCTTCCACGCTTTCATGAATATGAAGCACATGAACAAGCAACACTCCGACCAAGCCAGCGAACCTCTCCTACGACGCCTTTACATTCTCCTAGTTCGTCCAAGCCTACGGTTAAGCGAAAACGCCTTCCAACGCTAAATACAAAGTCACCTACTGCTCACAAGCAAAAGATGACTAAAACCGAGGAATGACAGCAACAACCTAAATCCCCACGCCAATTAATGAATAAAGCACCGTACATGCAAGCACAAGTTAGGCAAATATGGGTTAGAAAAACCATAATCCCACCCCCTCAAACAAATCACAAAGGGAAATCTAAATTAGATCCATCACAACCAGATTTAGACCCCACATTTCCCATTAAGCGCATGAAAATTTTACTTGTATCACAAGAAGGTCCCGTCCGTAAACGGGGACCCAACTTTTGTTGATGATTGCAGGTCTGTCATGTGTGGTATCTAGACTCAGGTTGCTCCACACACATGACGGGGAACAAGGAGCTGTTGAGCAACTCTCCGAGCACTATCTCGAAAGGGTCTCCTTCGAAAACAGTCAAATGGCGCCAATTCTCAGAACTGGCGATCTCATTCATGACAAACTGACGATCAAGGGCATCTCTTACGTCGAGGGTTTAAGCTACAATCTCTTCAGCATTGGTCGTTTCTGCGACAAAGGATACAAGGTTCTCTTCGAATCTGACATCTGCAGCATTATCGATGCCTCGGTACTGCCTCTCCTTTCTGGAACGCGCACGTCAGACCTCTACATACTCAATCTTACGATCTCTCGACCAATATGCCTTCTCTCTCGTACTACACCCAAGTTGAACGATCTATGGCACCGGCGTCTTTCACATCTCAATTTCAAGACTATCAACAAACTGCGTCAGAATAAACTCGTCAACGGTCTACCCCAGCTGTCCTATCATAAGGAACACCTCTGCTATGCCTACGAATTGGGAAAGATGAAGCGCTCGTCTCACATCTCCAAGGAAACACCGTCCTCTAAGCTCATCCTCGAGCTCTTACACATGGATCTATGTGGCCCAATGTCTACGGCTACACTCGGAGGAAGACGGTATATTCTTGTGATTGTCGACGATTTCTCACGCTACACATGGACGAAACTCATTCGTACAAAGGATGAAGTTCCTGACGTAATCATTGAGTTTGTTGTTACGTCCCAAACTCTTCATCAACAGAAGGTTCGGATTATCAGAACAGACAACGGAACTGAGTTTAAGAACAAGAAGCTCAGTGATTTCTATGCCACTCAGGGCATCACCCAGCAGTTCTCAGCTGTGAAGACACCGGAACAGAATGGTGTCATTGAGCGGAAGAACAGGACACTAGTCGAAGCTGCTAGGACTCTCCTCATCCAATCCGGCCTGCCTCACTTTCTTTGGGGCGAAGCTATTCAAACGGCTTGCTACACGCAGAACCGAGCTTCCATCCACAAGAGATTCAACCGTACACCATACGAGATGCTGAATAACCGTCCTATCCCGGACATATGTTATCTAAGGGTCTTCGGTTGTCGATGTTTTGTTGCCAATGATCACCAACATCTTGGGAAGCTGGACCCTAAAGCACTTGAAGGCATCTTTGTTGGATATTCTCTGAACTCAAAGGCATACAGAGTCTATCTCAAGGAAAAACGATCAGTCATAGAGAGCACAAACGTCACCTTTGACGAAAACGACGGCGATCACATGACTTCTGCTCATATCAGACCAGAACCCGGACTTCTACAGTCGTTGACAAAAGATCAACCTTCATCAACGGGAACTTCCTCATCTGAGGGCAAACTGGTGAACTGGATCTCGATCTGCTTTTCGAGCACTTCTATCCAGTCTCCAAGACTCCCGTCACCACCACTCAACCTACCGCTTCACCCACCGTAACCCCACCACCGGCTATCGGCAATAATGTTGTTCCTCCAAATTTAGATAATCTCAATCTTAACGAAGACAACATTCTACCTAACCATGGGAACATCGCTGATTCTGAAGCCGAACCCTCTCAATCTACTACGATTGAAATCTCGTCTTCGGACACCGGACCCCAATCTAATAAGCCTCCACTTAATCCAAATACGGCTAGTTCTTCAAAAATTAATATACCACTATGGGCTCGCTCTCACCCTGCGGATCAGATTATTGGGGATCCCACATCCGGTGTTTCGACGCGTTCTGCTACGCTGAATGAAAGTCTGTTCGCTTGCTATCTCAGTCAAACCGAACCATCACGAGTAGCTGAAGCTCTCAACGATCCTGATTGGCTGATTGCAATGCAGGAGGAAATAAATCAGTTTCGAACGTCTACAAGTTTGGGACTCGTACCGCGACCACACAACAGATCCATTATCGGCACGAAGTGGATCTTCAAGAACAAAAAGATGAAGACGATGTTGTCATCCGCAATAAAGCAAGACTTGTGGCTAAGGGGTACAATCAACAAGAAGGCATCGACTACGATGAAACTTTTACCCCGTTGCCAGGATCGAAGCAATACGAATTTTTCTTGCATTTGCTGCTCACAAGAACTTTAAGTCTACCAAATGGACGTGAAGACTGCATTTCTGAATGGATTTCTCAAAGAAGAAGTGTACGTTGATCAACCAGAAGGGTTCTTGAGCGAAGAGTTTCCCCATCACGTATATCGACTATACAAGGCTCTCTACGGACTTAAACAGGCTCCTCGAGCTTGGTATGACGTACTTTCAGACTTCCTTGTTCAGTTTGGATTCAAGAAAGAAACTCTGGATACAACTCTCTTCACCAAGCGGAATGGACCGGACATCATGATTGTACAGATTTATGTCGATGACACCATCTTTGGATCGACTATACCTCAACTGTGTGAAGAGTTCGCAGAATTGATGATGGAGAAGTTCGAAATGAGTATGATGGGCGAGCGGAATTTCTTTCTTGGTCTTCAAGTAAAGCAACTCCCCGACGGAATCTTCATCAACCAGTCCAAATACATTCATGACATCCTCGAGAAATATGGAATGAAGGATGCTCAGACTGCTGCTACTCCTATGCCTCCCTCTGGCCAACCCGACGCGGACCCACCTAGTGCTCCCGTTGACCAAACCGTCTATCGAGGGATAATAGCTCTCTTCTGTACCTCACTACTAGTCGACCGGATATCGTTATCTCGACAGGAATCTACGCTCGTTTCAGGCCACACCTAAGGAATCCCATCTCATTTGTTGTCAAAAGGATTCTCCGCTATCTCAAAGGAACACCCAATCTGGGTCTGTGGTACCCCACTCGATCGGACTTCAAACTGGTTGGATTCTCTGACTCGGATTACGCAGGATGCAAGATGGATCGGAAAAGCACCTCTGGAGCTGCACACTTCTTGGGGGTAAACTCGTGAGCTGGTCTTCTCGAAAGCAAAACTGTGTCTCAACTTCGTCGACGGAGGCAGAATATGTCGCCGCCGCTAGTTGTTGTTCACAGCTGTTGTGGATGAGAACCCAGCTACGTGATTTCAATTTTCATGTTGATAAAATTCCCATTTATGGTGACTCGAAGAGTGCGATTGCGATGACAAGTAACCCGGTACATCACTCGAGAACGAAACACATAGATATTCGTCACCACTTCATCAAAGAACATGTCGAACAAGGAACAATTGAATTGCACTACGTCACTACCGAAGATCAACTGGCCGACATTTTCACAAAACCGTTGGACGTCAAACGATTCCAACACCTTGTGACTACGTTGGGCATGTTGAATCTTCAGTTGTGATCAATTGACCCGACATGAACTTTGATAAAGTGTATAAATATCTCTTCACTTTACTTCATTCTCTATGTGTCTTCTGAATTATGTTTCTTAAGGGGGAGTTTTCGATTAAGTGGGAGTTTCTGTCTTTCTTTAAGGGGAGTTTTAGGTTAAGGGGGAGTTTCTGATTTCGCCTATTTAAAAAGAAATGGGTTGAAATTTTGAATTCTGGTCAAACGAAGTCAAAATTGGACCAATCGAATTTTGGGTTGGAATTTTAATTTTGGTCAAAACGGAGTCAAAGTGGACCAATTGAACACCAATTGGACCCAATTTTGACCAAGCCCACGAATTTCGGCCCATTAACTCAAAATCTCGCATGAACAGTCACAAAACCCCTAAAACCCCAAAACACTTAACCTTTTTCACAATCTTTCAAATTTCCCGAGAAAAAATTCAAAATTTCGCACCCCACTCTTCAAAAATTTCTCAACCTCTCCGTCATCGTTGTCATCAAATCTGCCTTCAAAATCCGTTTCTCTGCATTCTCCGTCGTCAAATCAACTTTTCGGTATGAATACACCTCAAATAAACCCATCTCCATTCGTTTTTAATCATGATTTTGCCCAGTTTCGTGTTTAAATTTTTAAGTTAGATTTATTTCTCTCGGCTTCGATTCAGCCGCGTGATACAATTTTGGTGTATAAAACGCCCAAATATGTATTACCCGTTCAATTTCGAGTCGATTAAGTCCAGTTTATTGCGTTTTGGCTAAGATTTAGTGGTACTAAGGCAAAATTTATAACGTCGTTTCATACGTTTTCGTACAGTGTTCATCACCGAGAAAATTTTCAGAAAAAATACGTTAAACATTAGATTTTCCGCTGCTACAGTGAGTAAAGTCCCGCGAAAATTTTCATCCGAGAATTTCTTATTTCGCTGCTACAGTATGTGAAGTCCCGCGAAAATGTTCATCCGAGAAAAATTTTCCCTTACGTTAAATTTTTTTTTTCTCAGCTACAGTGAAGTCATGACCCGCGAAATTTTCATACACCGCACTTCATACTACATCTTTTCGCACGTCACTATTTCGCAACTACAGTAACCAAAAATTTCTCAATCCATAAACTTAAATTTTTCTCGCACTAATACTGATCAATCCTTTCGCAGCAACAGTGTTCAATAATTTCTCAGCCCTAACATACATCATCTTTTCGCCGATCACAAAACTTTTCTCAATCTGAGAAAATTATCAACCGAGAATTTCTTGTCTCTTGTCAAACTGAGAAATTCCAACCCAAGAAAGTTTATCACTTAAGCAGACCTTCTTCAAAGATTTATCATCCTGCGAAAATTTCATACCTTTTGAGAAAATATTTTAACCGCGAAAATTTTTGGATAACTTGCGCAATTCCATAACTTGCGAAAATTTTACACTACATGCGAAAATTTCCTCACGACATGATAATCTGCAAAATTTCCCCTTACATGCGAAAATTCTTGGAGAACTTGAATGCGAAAATTTCCCACTACATGCGAAACTTTACTCTGAATGCAAAACTTCCTTATTGTGCGAAAATTTAAACACTACAACCGAATTTTTTACAATAGCTGCAAAAATTTTCACTACTTGCGAAAATATTTTACAACTTTCGCCATCACAAAATCATCATTCAATCTTAACATCTTTTATTTCAAATGGACACTAAGTCATCTTTAACCTTAATTTTAATTTTATTTTTAGCGTTACAATTTTGGGCACTTTTATGCTTCGTTCTATTGTCTCACCCACGACTTGATTATAATCCATCTTCTCGCAATATAATCCATACTAACATGCTACAATCTCTGACGAGCACAGATATGACTAACACAAAACCGAGAAGCACTTGAAGCACTTGAGGATGCCGCAATTCAAAGGGACGTCGCTCGCATCGAGCTCAATACGCTAACCTACGTTCCACCAATCGAGGAGGTATTCCCAACAAATCGATGGGCTGCCTTGATACCAAACAACCACATGGTGGACTTGGAGAACTTCCGGTGCGATGCTCCCATCATCATAGAGATCCTCAAAGGGCATCCCCTCCGCCACGCCCTCACTCATGGCGAACCAGAAGCGCAAGTCTATCTCCAACAGTTCTGGCACACACTGCAGATTGCTGGACCACACTACCGCGCTTCAGCAATGTCCGCCGAAATCGATCAAGAAACAGTAGTCCTCACTCGCAAGATCGTCCAAGAAGTTCTTCAACTCCCTTTCTACTCACCCTACGATCCACTACCGACGCACGAACAACTTATTGAAGACATCGACAGACTGGGCTATCAACCAGAAAACAAGAAGAAGAAGGGCCCAATTGTTCTCAGTGAAGTCACCACACGCAATCTACCTCAACCCTGGCGAACACGTACCTACTGCTGAACAAATGCATGTCAGGGATGCATGCTGGCCAGGACAGCGGCAACCACCAAATCCTCACCATCCTAACTGGCATCGCCCACAACCACAAATACAACTATGCTGAGATAATATGGATGGATCTCGTCTCCATGATTCAACGTCGAGATCGGGAGATCGCCAAGGAAGTCACGAACCGTTTCGTACCCTACATGCGGTGGCTCCCAGCATCCATCAAACACTTCCGCATGCTCTCCACCAACATCCGCGTCCGCCCGGCAAGTGAACACTTCGCAATCCCTATTGTCGAGAAGTTCGCCAAGAAAAACACTCCAGCGAAAGATCGACACGCTATGATCATCCCAGACGAAGTCCTTGCCTATGCCGACCCAACAAACCCACATGTTCAAGACTATCGCGCCTCCACCGCCTCATTCCGCGAGAAGTCCCCGTCCAATATCCATTGTCCCTACGGAGCAGACCAGGCCTGCTGCTCCTAACCCCCCGGGACTAGCCAAAACCCCACCCCCACTACTAAAAAGTCATCGAGTCGCGTCGCATCCCTCTTCCACCCGCGTATCGAAAAAACGGTCGCGTGAGGATGACGTAAGCCGCCCCACGGAGCGTCGATCGAAACAAAAACACGATCGACCTCCTCAGTCACAGACAAGCCGAGCCCAACCCATAGGCACAGGAGGTGATGTGTTCACCTCCCGAGTAGAAGACGTGGCATTTGGTTCAACCACGCAAACAACCCCACCAAGCCACTTTTCTTCCCTCTCTACAGGAAGATATTTCATTCCACGGGAGCTACACGTATGCCATCGACATCCCACTTGGAGATAGTCGATGTTGAAACAAGCAGTCCTTCGCCTCAGACTGCATCCTCTTCAATCACATCGAGTCTAGTGCCCTCACTCCCCATAATTGCATACATTTCTAGGACACATACACCTTCTACTGCACTACAGAGTCTTTCGTGTTCTGTCGGAACGCTCGGTGATGTCTCTGTGACTGAGAGCGGAAGACCTAGCACGGCCAACATCACAACAAACCGTGCGTCTAGGCCATCATTTGTTTGAGTCTGTCTCATCGATGATGCCAACGGGAAGTCTTAGTGACCCCGTCATTTCCCGTCCTGTGCAACCGATTCGGTGTCAGTTGGATTTCTTCGTGATTCCAACTTGTTAAACTTAACCCGTTTGTCTTCGAGACCGCGCTAGAGACTCGTCTTCAAGAGTTTGCAAAGACTCTTGAGGCGTCTATTCTCGATAAAGTCTACGCGCATCTCGATGCGTCCACCATCGACAAAGGCAAAGGTGTGGCCCCGGAGACGCCACCACCACCGCAACATATGGACGCAGAAGCTGTTCTATCCTCCATTTCCGCAAGGAGCTCTTCTACATCCTCAGAGCCCGATTCGAATCGATGACGGAACTCGACGAGGGGAACAGCAAATGAAGGCCATAATGACTCACCAATGACTTGTCGAGCTCAAGGCGAGTCTAGCGGGATCAGGCGCGATGATCAAGACGATGATCAAGATTGCCGCGAGGGGGAGAATAGGCAGCAAGGCTCACAATCTCAAGGACTCGTGCAATCGACGCCGCCTTCCTCCTCTGAACCTGAAACGACGCCCGCAACAGAAACCTCACACCCCGCCAGTCAAAAATCCCACCCTATTAACCCCGAGTCACTAGCCAAATCATCCTCACCACCACCTACTACCGTCTCCGAAACTCTAATCGTCACATCGGCGTTAGAGACCTCCACTACACCTTCTCCACCCACCATCTCAGAACCTCTAACTGTCACATCGACGTTAGACGCCACCACCACATCTACACCACCCGACACCCAAATCATCCTCGCCAAAACTCACCTCAACGAACCACCGGAATCTCCACCACAACAACCATCCCCACAATCCACAAACTCCTCAGACGCAACACCCTTGCCATTGCACAGCCATACCCCTCGCAACACTGACCCCAACTTGGCTCCCGAGGACTTCTACTACGCGCAGAACGAGATCGAAGCCTACATCTTCAACGATGAATGGCTTTACACACCAGCCGATGCAGTAGTAGCCAGGAAGTTGGTGGAAAATGCTCGACGTCTGCTAAAGAAAGCCTCGCTTACGCTGATCAACACTGCAGACAACGACAACGGAGAGGAGTACGATGCTGAACCCGCAGAACTCGAGAACATCCTCCAATTTCAAGCGCAGCAAGCTGAGGCACCTGCTGCTCAACCGGATGTGCCCACGGCGGATATACCGGATGCACCGTGGGAAAACAAAAGATCACTGCGCCATTCCAAGAAGAGATCAGGAAGAGGATCTGGCGGCGCAAGGAGCAGATCATCACGGCCTTCGATGAATATGAGCTGATGAACATCCAAAATTGGAGCGAAGAAAAGAAGAAGCTCTACCGATGGAGCCTTCTTGCCACAAGTGCACAAAGAGGACGCTATCTGATGAGGAAAACATCGCTCTGGAATTGAATCGGACCCCCATCTGCAAAGTCATTGACTTGCGCCAGGAGTCGAAATGACGTGTCCACTATCCAGTGTTCACGGTAATGAGGCAGGATGAGAGCTACAGTGAAGTGAGCGAGGCGGAATTCAAGTTTCTGCGTCTGGGAGATCTGTACAGCATGCTGGAATCAATGAAACAGTTCAGGCTCGTCATCAGAAGTTTTGGACATCTCGTACGGGCTGAACCGGTCACTATGGGCTATGTGGCTCTCAAGCGCCACATGCTCCGACAGGTCAGATTCTTCGCCTCCCACGATCTGCAGATGGCGGTGGAGCACAACCTGAAGAAGGTGAACCTGACTCGCCATCTTTCAAGAATGTGGACGACTATCGAGAAGGCGATGTGATCGACGGAGATGATCCGGCGGTCACCTACTCAAACTACAAGGGAAAGATGAGGCTGCTTCGCTGCTCGAAGTGGCAAGTTCTCGGATGGGACACTCACCATCATCCAAGACAAGCTCATAACAATTTGCCGCATCCTTTCGGAAGAAGACCCACTCTGTCGATCCAAGTTCGCGAAGTTCATTGACGCTATAGCTGATCGAATTGTCCTTCGAAGGAATCTCCGCGCCTTCGAGTTCAAGCTAGGTCGCGAAACACTCACTCGCTGAACCACCATCACTACGCCCAAGATCCAAGACTCACAACAGTTGACACAAAGGGGGAGATTGTTAGGATATTTATAGGTTGTGTCAATAGTTTAAGTCTTGGGATTTATATTGTTATTATCCTTTTAGCTTGGGCTTTGGACTAAATGTATTTAGTTAATCTTGAGTGTTTGGGCCTTAATATACCTAGGGTTAATGTGGTATATAAGGTTTTACCATCGCTATTTTCAAAGTAATCAAAGATCAAAAGCTAACCTTATTTTTCACACAATACACACACTTGAAGGTGAGAACTCTCCCTTTCATTCCATCAAAGCCTCTTGATTCCTTGTTTGGTGCAATCGGGACCAACAGTACTATAAGGACATTTACACATTATATGTTCTATGTTTTCTGCATCCTGCACACAGAAGACACAGCGATTGTCAGGTACAAACCGCCCCACTGAACTAGCCTGTCCCTCGTGAGCAGCTTCTTGTGCATTATAAGCCACAGAATAAAGGCATGCTTGGGCCTATTCCATCGATTCCAAACAGCCGCCGCAGGAGGAACTTGTCTCTAAATCCCTTGAGCTAATTATACCCTGAAGTTACAGTATAACACCCATTGGCCGCAGCTATCCATCGCCACCTGTTATACACACCTCGCATCATGTCCTTTACGTTATTTAATTTCTCAATTGCCAGTTACAGTCCCCGTTTTGTTGGTAGTCCCAAAACTCAATTCCTTTCAGGTAGATACTATGGAGCCATTTGATCCACAAGTTATCCTGCTTCTTTGTTATATCCCATATCGGCCTCCCAACACAGGCATAGTTCCACAGTCCAACATTCTTTTATATTCAGACCTCCGTTTTGTTTCTTCAAGCATACTATGTCCCAGGCTACCAAAGCTTTCTCAGACTGGCCTCAACGCCCACAAGATCGAGGCTATTAACAACTGGCCTCAACCGACGAATGTCACAGAAATATGAAGTTTCTCGGACTTGCTGGGTACTATCGGAAATTCATCAAAGATTTCTCCAAATTGCATCAAGCCTGACGAAGCTACAAAGAAGAATACTCCATTTCAATGGGACGACACTTTGCGAGAAGAACTTTTAGGAACTTAAGCAACGACTCACTACGGCCCCGGTACTGACTATTCCCACAGGCACTGGAGGATTTTCGGTTTAATGATGCGTCCAAGAATGGCCTAGGATGCGTTCTAATGCAAAATGGAAACGTAGTTGCATATGCTTCTCGACAGCTAAAGGATTATGAAAAGAATACCCGACTCACGACCTAGAGCTTGCCGCTGTAGTATTTGCTCTCAAATCTGGAGGCACTACTTATACGGCGAGCGATGCGAGATCTTCACTGATCACAAGAGTCTCAAATACTTCTTCACATCAGAAGGAGTTAATGAGACAACGACGATGGCTCGAGTTAGTCAAGGATTATGACTGCGTGATTAGCTACCATCCGGGGAAAGCAAATGTAGTCGCGGATGCATTGAGCCGCAAGACTGTGAACACAGAGTTACAGAAGATCGAGGTAGAAGTAATACAAATGGGCGAAATCGAAGCGAGATTAGCGGCACTAACACTTCGACCTACGTTAATGGAGCAAATTACGAAGGCCCAAGAAAATGACGAATTATATTTGAAAATCAAAGAAGCACCAATGGAACAAAGATCAGCAGACTTCACCATACGAGACGACGGGAGCTTATATTACAGAAGACGTTTATATGTTCCTAACGACGCCGAACTCCGTAAGACTGTCATGACGGAAGCCCATACCGCCGTATATTCTACCCATCCGGAGCAACGAAGATGTATAGGGATCTACGAACCAACTATTGGTGGCCAGGGGATGAAAAGAGAAATCGCAACATTCGTAAGCCAATGCCTGACATGTCAGCAAATTAAGGCAGAACAATAACGACCTGCAGGAACCTTGCAAGCCCTGCCAGTACCCGAATGGAAGTGGGATCACATTACAATGGACTTCGTTGTTGGCTTGCCTAAAACTGCGAAAGGCCACAACGCTATATGGGTCATTGTTGATCGACTGACCAAGTCTGCTCACTTCCTGCATATCAGTTCAACATTCTCAATGGAACGATATGCGGGAATTATATATTCAATAAATAGTGCGACTTCACGGAGTTCCAATCTCGATCGTTTCCGATCGTGGTTCAAGATTTCTTTCCAAATCTGGATGAGTTTGCAGAAGGCCATGGGAACTAAGTTATCATTCACTACTGCCTACCATCCTCAAACAGACGGGCAGTCTGAATGAACAATCCAGACGTTGGAAGATATGCTAAGAGCCTGTGTGCTCGACTTTAAAGGAAATTGGAGCAGATATCTTCCATTGATTGAATTCTCCTTCAACAATAGTTTCCAACCAACAATCGGAATGGCTCCATATGAAGCGTTATACGGACGCAAATGCAGATCTCCAATCCATTGGGATGAGGTCGGAGAACGAGCAATACTAGGTCCTGATCTTGTACAGGAAATGACAGAAGCCATTGCTCAAATACGAGAAAGAATGAAAACGGCCCAGAGTAGGCAGAAAAGTTACGCAGACCAAAAGCGTAGACCACTGGAATTCCAAGCAGATGATTTTGTATTTCTGAAGGTGTCCCCAATGAAAGGCGTGAAGCGATTTGGGAAAAAGGGCAAGCTAAGCCCGCAATATATAGGACCATTTTGAGTCCTCAGGAAAGTTAGCGAAGTCGCATACCAACTGGAATTACCTAATGCACTAGCTCAAGTGCACGATGTTTTCCATATGTCGACGCTACGAAAATACGTCGCAGACCCAAGCATGTGTTGAACACTGAAAATCTTCATCAACAGCTCAAGCCAGATTTAAGTTACGAAGAAAAGCCAGTGGAGATCTTATGTACGACACGAAACGATTTACGGAATAAAGAGATTCCGTTAGTCAAGGTATTATGGCAAAATCAGTCCACGGAAGAAGCTACGTGGGAACGGGAAGATGATGTAAGAAACCACTACCCTGAGCTATTTCTCCCTACCTGATTTCGGGGGCGAAATCCCTTTTAAGGAGGGGAGGATGTAATACCTGAGTCCCGTAAGTAAGCGGCCAATAAATATGCATACATACTATATGATTTACGTCACTGCATTAGACATGTTTTGTGACTTTTATGTGCTTAAATGATTTCATGTTATATGCCAACATGACATATATGAATTAGAAAGTAGAAGAACTAATTTAATTTAGGTTAGTTATTGATTTTAGGGTTTCTAGTACACGACATACTAACCTAGGAGATTTGATTTATTACATTCAATGTTGACACCACGTTTTGGGTAAACATGAATTAGTAGGAATAAATTCCGAAAGTCATCAAAAGTTTAATGAAATTTATAACATTAGGTTAAAATAAATTAAATTAATTGGGCTTTAAGTAAATTTTTGAAATCAAGCCCAAGTTGTTAAGGATAGATATTAATGTTACTTAAGCCATAAGGAAAAAAATAATAATAATATCATCATGTTGTCCCATCGATTGGTTTTCAACGAGTTGTCCTTATCCCATTTAATAAATATATACTAACAATCAATAAAGAAACCCTCATTTTTAGCTCACAAGTCGAACCAAGAATATTGAAGCTAGGAAATCAACAGTTTAAGGGAGTTGTCGATCATAAAATCTGAAAATTCAAGGTAAGGTATATTATTTAAACTTAGTATATTTAAATGTTTCTAAGAGTTGTCCACGCTGATGGCTATAAGTAATTCATGGATTAATTTGTTTAGAGAACTGTGGACTCTAAGATGCGATTTATAATCTTATGAAGTATATGGTATTTTCGAAAATTTAATGTTCTTAACTACGTTTGTGATTGAAATTGTTATTAGAGGATCATGATATTACATGAATTTAGATGACTTCAGTAAGGAGTTCACGAATGATATGATGTGAATGTCGAAACTTGTTAGCTTAATGAAAATGATGTCGAGATCTTTCACCACCAAACTCGAGATGTACTTATAACTCATCTCGAGATTCACCAAAGTCATATCGAGATTTTTATAAGTAATATGGAAATATACATCTCGAGATTTATCTTGATATCGACATACTATTATAATTTCGACATGCAATCTCGATACTTGGTTATAATTTCGATATATGTGTTGGTTCCGGTGTTGGCGTCTGGTCGGTGGCGCTCGTAAAACTCGGATAGAGTTTCGGCTTACTACGTCGAAGTCGAGGCACGTACGTCGTACGCTTTCATAAGACGTTATTGCCCATATTTCAGTGCCTCGGGTTGTCGCAATACGTCCCGAAGATACAACGACTTCAGGAATTTCGAAACATCGCACACCGTATCGAAATTATGGGCGAATCTACTAAAGACTCGAGCATTTCTTGCTTTATTACTAATAATGGAGATGCTGTCAACTTATTCTAAAATGCTGGAGTGAATGAATGAATTTTTAATCTGCCAGGGGAGCTATATATAGTTTCTGAAAAGCTGCAGGGTCAATTCGCGAAAAGTCATAACTTTTCAGGTTGACCTCCTTTGACTGGCCGAATTACAAATAGACACAACCTTGGTCAGGGGTCAATCTGGGAATAGTCACAACTTTCGGACTGATACCCAATACCCCTTCAATCAGCCACATCACCACGCCCAGTCAGCGCCAGACCAGCGCGCAAGTCAGTCCACGTCAGTCGCGTGTCAGTGATGTCATCTGCCGCCACATCATCAATTTTTTTATTTTTATTTTTTTTATTTTTTTTATTTTTATTTTTCATTTTTTTATTTCTTTGGGCTGGCTTTATTAATTAATTTCTCATTCACCCGGTATCGATTTTGAGCAAATTAATATTCGTTAGATTCGTCTCGAGACGTAGATTCGTAATCTTTCAACGATTTCTCATATCCCGGTGACCACGATTTAATCAAATCGTTTCAGCTCTTCTCTTAGTGGGCCAATACCCACACTAAGGCCAAGGCCCATTGGGCTTAAACCAATAATCACCCACATGAATGGAAATTAATGTAAATGCCATGCATGCTGACTCTTGCAAGAAAGTCCAGACGACCCATCACTGCATCGGAATAGGTAGCTTGTGGCTTTGAACCTTCCCTAGTATATATATCGGTATTTACTCGCTGCTCAGTGAACGTGATGTCTTGAACTGGCGGCTTTTTGTGTGTAAACCAAGACAATAGTAAACACACAGTGATGAATCTGATTCTCTTTCGATTCTCACGTTGTGTTCGTTTCGGCCGTGGACCATATCTCCGATTGATAAGTGTTTTCTATTGAAGCGGCCCCACTTCACACTTATATAGGTGATTGACTATTAGGACTCAATCCTGGAGTAGCCCGAAAAACTCCACCACTTTGGTATAGTCATCATTAAAAGCATAAGTGCTACCCTAACCACACGTCATCGGGATGGGCAGCTGTCGAGAATGGACTTTATTAGTTTCCAAGTATACTACTGAACTAATTCAGCTTAGTTGTCTCATTGAACCAAGTTCGTGGATCTCCACTCATCGAGTTTGAGTTATTTCGTTCTTTGATGTGTGGATTTTTAGTCCCATTCCCCTTACTGCATTTTCTAACTGATCTCTAGCTATGCCTTTTGTCTGCGGATCCGCAATATTTTCCTTTGACTTTACATAGTCGGTGGAAAATTCCGCTAGAGATAAGCTGTCTTACGGTATTATGTCTCCGACGAATGTGCCGAGACTTACCGTTATACATACAATTATGTGCCCTGCCGATAGCTGCCATGCTATCGCAGTGAATCATAATGGTGGCACAGGTTTGTTCCAACACGGAATATCCTCCAGGAAATTTCGAAGCCATTCTGCTTCTTCGCGGCGGCTATATCTAGTGCGATGAACTCCGACTCCATCGTGGATCGAGCTATGCACGTTTGTTTGGAGGACATCCAAGAAACTGCTCCTCCATCGATGGTAAATATATAACTACTCGTGGATTTGGATTCTTTACTATCAGATATCCAGTTCGCATCGCAGTACCCTTCTAGTACCGCGGGATATCTCGAGTATAGTACACCATGATTAATAGTGTGCTTCAAATATCTAAGCACTCTTCTTAGTGCTACCAGTGGCTACTACCCGGGTTACTTGTAAACTACTTAGTTTACTAATTGAGTAACGCTATGTCAGGTCGAGTGCAGTTAGACAAATACATCAGACTACCAATCACCCGAGCGTATTCGAGTTGCGATACGGGCTCTCCTCTATTTTTGGCTAAGTGTACATTAGTGTCCACAGGTGTCTAGCCGGAGGATCATCGAAGGCGTTAAATCTTTTTAACACGCTCTCAATATAGTGAGATTGTGTAATCACAATTCCTTCGGACGTCTTAGAGACATTTATTCCCAAAATGACGTCAGTCAAACCCATATCCTTCATACTGAAATAATTTTTCAGCATATTCTTTGTATTCATGATTATTTTGTGACTGCTTCCCATGATAACATGTCGTCTACGTAAAGACAGACAATCACAAAAACCATCGGGTGTGCCTTTTATATGAAACACATTTATCACACTCATTAATCTTAAACCAATTCGATAACATCGTCATGTCGAACTTCTCGTGCCACTGTTTCCGTGCTTGCTTAAGCCGTAAAGTGACTTCATGAGTCTGCACACTTTATTTCCTGCCCGGGTACAATAAACCCTTCGGCTGTCATATATATTTCTTCCTCGAGTTCCCATTTAGAAAGGCCATTTTAACGTCCATCTAGTGTATCTCGAGGTCATACAACGCTGCTATAGCGATCAAGACCCGTGTGGATGTAATCCTTGTCACTGGTGAGTAGGTATCGAAGAAAATCATACCCCTCCTTTTGGTTGAACCCATTAGCTACTAACCGAGCTTTATATTTTTCGATTGATCCATTGGTCTTAAGCTTCCCTTTTAAGGACCATTTGCATCCTAAAGGCTTGCACCCTTTTGGGAGATCTACCAGCTCCCACGTATGGTTTGCATACTCAATTCTCACTTTAACAGCTTCTTTCCAGAACGGAACTTCTGGACTAGACAATGCCTCTTGTAAAGTCCGTGGTTCATCATCTAAATATATGTTAGGAAGTCAGGCCCAAACGATTTGGCTGTTCTCTTACGTTTGCTTTGTCATGGTTCCTCGTTTTCTTGAGGTGAACTCTCTACGGCATCGTAAGTTCGCTTATTATAGCTTATTTCTTTCTTTTCCTTATTTGGAAAAATATTCTCGAAGAATACTGCATTCCTCGATTCAAATATCATCCATGTATTCATTTCAGGGTTTTCTGATTTGTGCACTAGAAATCTATATGCACTACGGTTATTAGCATATCCGATGAAAACGCAATCAACAGTCTTGGGTCCTATCTTAACCTGTTAGGTTTAGGTACTTCGACTTTGCTAGGCACCCCACACTTTCTGGTATTGTAGGACAGAGCCTACCTTCCATAGCTCGTATGGAGTCTTTCATTCTTTTTGTGGGCACCATATTCAGAATGCGATTTGCCGAGAGGATTGCTTCCCCCACAAGTTCTGAGGTTGCCCAGAACTGATCAACATAGCATTCATCATCTCCTTAAGAGACCTATTTTTGCGTTCAGCAACGCCGTTTGACTGGGGTGAATAAGGCGCGGTTGTTTGATGAATAATGCCGTGCCCTGGCAAAATCTTCGAACAGCGCCACATATTCTCCTCCTCTATCACTTCGAATTATTTTATTCGTGAGTTTGGTTGATTCTCAACTTCACTCTTATATCTTTTGAAGGCATCAAGAGCCTCGTCCTTGCCACTAACAAATATACGTAGCAAAATCTCGTGCAATCATCGATAAAAGTAATAAAGTACTTTTTTCCACCTCTAGTCTGCCACGAACTTCAAATCACATATATCTGTATGGATTAGTTCTAGAGGCGCACTACTTCTCTCAACAGAGAAAAACGGTGCCTTGGCCAATTTTGCCTCGACACAGACTTCACATTTTTGTTGTGGGTCGATCTTCTATTGTGGAAGCAGGTTTAAACTTATTAACTTTTTTATTTTATTTAAACCCACGTGTCCTAATCTATGATGCCATAAATTGGAACACTCAACAAGTAAGATGAACTTTCATTATTTTATCAGCGAGTCAATCTCGCGTATTACAGGCATTACATTCATCTTAAGAGCCTCATCTCGAGGTAGCCTTTCCTACAAAATGACCGCCGTGTTTGGTCAGTACATATTTATCACTTTCAAACACCTGTCTAAATCCGGCTGCTTGCAAAAGGGAGCCGAACACCAAGTTCTTACGGATGTCTGGCACGTGCAGCACGTCCACAAGAGTGAGTCCTTGCCTGAGGTCATCTCTCAACACTACCCTCCTAATCCGGCGATGTCAGAGGTGGCTGCGTTGCCCATAAACAACTTCCTGCCTGAGATAGGGATGTAGGTTGAAAACATCTCGTTATCAGAGCAGATGTGGCGAGTCGCTCCAGAGTCGATATACACGACCTCGGATTGTCTACCACGTTGGCCTCGTATACGACGGCGGCTAGGTCCATGTCCGTCAGATCTGTCCCCGGCTTTGCCTCGGTCAAGTGAGCTTGGTTCTTCTTGCTCTTTCTCTCCAGCCGACAATCCTTGGCCATATTCCCAGGTTTGTCGCAGTTTGTAGCAGTTGCCCCTTATTTTGTTGGGCTTCTGCTGCGTCGTATTAGGCCTCTTGCGCTTTTGCCGTCGTGCTCGATTCGGCCAGGTTCGTAGTTACGTACCTCCACGTGCCCCTTTTTGTTCTTGGCCTCGATTCTTCGATTATCTTCTTCGATTCGAAGCCTCACGATCAGGTCCTCAAGCCCCATTTCCTTACGCTTGTGCTTGAGGTAGTTCTTGAAGTCCTTCCACAAGGGCGGCAGCTTCTCTATTATAGCAGCTACCTGGAAGGATTCGCTGATCTGATATTCTCGCGGTGTATATCGTGGATTATCACAACGCAGATCACGGACCTGGTCCAACATGGTTTGGAGGCGGTCATCTTATAGTCCAAAAACCTGCCAACAATGAATTTCTTCAGTCCGGCATCATTGGTTTTGTACTTTTTGTCCAACGAGTCCCACAACTCTTTAGCAGTTTTAGCGGCTGCATAGACATTGTATAGGGAGTCGTCCAAGGCGTTCAAAATGTAGTTACGACACATGAAATTGTTATGATTCCATGCGTCCAATGCCGCCTGTTGTCGTGCGTGCTCTTCGGGTATATGGCGTCGTCAGCAGCGTCGTTGGCTTTCACTTGGGGCGGAAGCTCTTTTAGAAAGCGCACCAGGTTCACTTGGGGCTGACGGCGTGGTTGCTACCCGTCAGCGATACAGCGGTGGGAATATTCGCTATCGTCGCCATCGATCAGACAGAATAACGTCTTACGATTGTTGTTCCGGTGTTGGCGTCTGGTCGGTGGCGCTCGTAAAAATCGGATAGAGTTTCGGCTTACTACGTCGAAGTCGAGGCACGTACGTCGTACGCTTTCCGTAAGACGTTATTGCCCCGTATTTCAGTGCCTCGGGTTGTTGCAATACGTCCCGAAGATACAACGACTTCAGGAATTTCGAAACGTCGCACACCATATCGAAATAATCGGGCTGATCTACTAGACTCGAGCCTTTCTTGCTTTATTACTAATAAGGGAGATGCTGTCAACTTATTCTAAAATGCTGGGAGTGAATTGAATGAATTTCTATTCTGCCAGGGGACCCTATATATAGTTTCTGACAAGCTGCAGGGGTCAATTCGTGAAAATTCATAACTTTTCATGTTGACCTCCTTTGACTGAGCCGAATTGCAAATAGACACAACTTTGGTCAGGGGTCAATCTGGGTATAGTCACAACTTTCGGACTAATACCCAATACCCTTCAATCAGCCACATCACCACGCCCAGTCAGTGCCAGATCAGCGCCACGTCAGTCCACGTCAGTCCGCGTGTCAGTGACACGTCATCGGCCGCCACGTCATCAAATTTTTTTATTTTTTTATTTTTGTTCGTTTTTTTTATTTCTTTGGGCTGGCTTTATTAATTAATTTCTCATTCACCCGGTATCGGTTTTGAGCAAATAATATTCGTTAGATTCGTCTCGAAACGTAGATTCGTAATCTTTCAACGATTTCTCATTTCGGTGACCGACGTCTTCTCGATTAATCAAATCGTGTCAGCTCTTCTCTTATATGGGCCAATTACCCACACTAAGGCCCAAGGCCCATGGGCTTAAAACCAAACAATATGTAACCTCGACATCTTATTATGATCTCGACATACCTCTCGACATTTAGTTTATATTCTGACATTTATCTCGGATCTTGCATCATTTCAGTGTCGACATCCATGTTATAATTACATAACTAAACTCGACACCTATCTTAAAAATATGCGATATTCATGTCGAACTTTAATTTAAGATTTTGTATCATTCAAATCTCGAAACCTTGCAATATACTATGTCGAGATTTAAGCTAATATCCAACCCAAGATTTTTATGAACTTCAAGATAATATTTTTAACTAAGTTAAAAATTCGAAATTTAGGGTTTCAAGATTTATAAGTCAGAACTAGGGTTTTCAAATTAAGCCAATTTCGTGAAATTAAAATTAGACTAACAAACGCTAATTTTTATATGTTCGTATATCTAGGGTTTGAAGATTAGCGACTTACCGATAAACTAATAGCTAAGGATACCAGGTAAGTGGAAGTCCCAACTGCAACACATAAATATATGTGCATGAAATTATGGTTATATGTTTATGTGAATTTACGTGACTTCCTACGTGAATTATTTGTGTTATATGACATGCATGATTTATTACATAACATGATGGCATGACACGCATATTCATGACATGAGCATATGCACGTACGTTTAGTACAAAAGGCATGAAATGAAAGCGTGCGTAATATACGATCGCCTGAGAGCGATAAAGATTCGCCGATATGGGCATCTGATTTCGACTCACAGTTGAGTCACGGCTCTTCTATGCTACCATGGTGACGTCGTATGGCGCTACGTCAAGACATGACATGTACAAGGCAAGACATGATTTTAGGGCTAATGCCCCTCATGGCGGGTCGTGAAACCTGGAGGATGCGAGCTGAGGTAGTACGCGACACCGAGGGTACCTCTGGTGTTGACTACCTCAGATTAGGCTACCAGTGTGAAGCGTCGCGTGGCGATGAAATCACCTTGGGACATAAAAGGTGCCCTAGGGTTAGCCTCCCTTGAGTGGATATTGCCACTTATAATTTTATCCCTTGTGGATTCGAGCTCCATGATGGTGCATAGCAAGATAGCCGAGGGCCCTATATGACAAGACAAGACAAGGAAAAATATGAGGTCGGAAAAATATGAGGTATAGGGAGCATTGGCGCGGATGCCTTTGCGAATTTAGGACACGTGCATAGCATGCATGGCTTTCACTTACTGAGCTTTATAAGCTCATTACACGAATTTATGTTGTAGGTGTCGTGGATCACGGTACATGATTTTACGATGGCGAGGCCTATTTTTGAAGCTTCCGGAGGAATTTTGAGGTGGCAGTGTGTACATGGATGCGACCTGAGTGACGGGGCCGTTAGGTTATTTGAACACGCATGCGCACTCTACCTTGTATTTATGTCCTATGAATATTTGTATTGTACAGAAGAGTTTCCTTTATATAAAAGGAAAAATTTTGTACGCATTTTCGTATATAGATTTTATATCACATGCAGTCCACACAAATAGTAGTAAGAATGGGCGGTAGGAGTTAGGAGTCAGGGGCGCCGCACCATTAGCCTTGATCTTGTTCGCAATCGTAAGTACGTGCGAAATAGACATTCATGCTCTCCCCGTCTTCATAATGTTGAGAGTCTCAAACGCCTTCCTCAACGCCTACAATTGAGCCCAATTACTCGAGTTGAACACCTTGGTACTTCTTCACAGTCCCATATATCTTTAGCAGTCTCTGAGAATCGTCGAGAAAGGGAATGGGCTACGGCTTGAAAGAGATAATTTTTTGCTTTCAAGTCCTTAAGTTTAGTCTTCAATTACACATTTCTGCACCTCAACCGTGGCAATTGAGATTTCCGTTTCCACTGAACTCGAGTACGCAGAAAAGAAAATTCAACATCAACATTGCCCAATGATCATAGTGAACATCGAAACTTAGGTATAGCAGGTTGCAAAAGTTATTTTCTGTTGCCATCTCCCCAAGCTAGCTGCAGCTATGCTTTATCAGGCCTACGGAATTGCTCTGATACAAGATTATAAAGCAAAGTTTGTGGTAACTTTATCCCATGTGCTATATGAAATAGATAAACAAAAACGACTGAAATTAAGGACTTCAATATGCTAATATCTAACAACTAACTAGCAATAATACAGACTTAAAACTAGAGACTTGTTCCAAACATAATAGTTGTGATCTTTCTTTTTGCTTATTGTACAATTCTTAATCAATTGTCATAGAAAAACAACAGAATTTCCGAGGGTAGGAAAGGAGGCAAGAAGAAAGTATTAGTTTTCCCTCTTTTCTTGTGAATATAATACTCTTTCTATCCTAAGGAATAGGCTTATGTTTGTCGTAATTTTGAAACTGATGATTGGTCCATATTGTTACTTGCGCACGTTGAAGTGTCCTTGGCCGATCTTCAAGGCGATGCGGATCACGCCTTCAGAATATATACGCTTGAGGGCCGAGGATGTTTAGGGAAACAATACCTCACTACTTTTGGATATGAAAATATTTTCCAACAAAACGCAAGCTTTCGTGTCAAAGTTCAAAATGAGCAAACGCTTCACTATATCCGGGATTTGCAGGCCATAGACTTCACCACAGACAAACTGCAATCACTTGTTCGAATAAAATGGCAGCCGCTCAGCGAAGCCCATGTTGATGTCAAGACTAGTGCAGCTATACGCTGAACAGTATTATTAATGGCGAGGCGGGTCATGTCGGGAAGCCAAAAACCGCCATTGATCCATGACGGATGGCGTGGCGGAAAATGGCGGATTAAAAATACATATGAGTTCTATATATTTAGACATAATATAATAATATATATGATGTTTATAAACTATAATTGGAAAAAAAGATGTGTATAAACTAAAGTTGCAAAACACATCAATTCATTCTAATATATTCATAAAACTATCAACAATCGTTCAATAAGTTCAAGATTATCACTAATTTCAAGATTACGACAAATATGAAAGGCCAAAAAAGAACAAAAACAAACAAATCAATCCAATAAAATGGTGACCAGAAAAATCCAAATACAAATCAGTTGTCTAATGTCATGCTCTTCTTCGATGCCAATCACCACCATTATGAACTAATGTACATACCAACAATCAAAAAAAAAAAAAAAAGAAACTTCACGAAAGAGGGTCGTCGGAGGGAGGTTCACGGAGAGGAGGGTGCTCACCGGATGGTCGCCGGTGTGGAGGGCGATTGGCGGATGGTCCTCCGGTGGGAGGGGTGGCTGCCGGATAGTCGCAGGTTGGAGGTCACTAGGTATTCATTAATTAACACTTACTACGTAAATGGGTCAGTCAAGTAATTTTTTGTTTAGATTTGCAAAAATCCGCCACGCCAACCATGGGGGGTTTTTGATAACACTGACGCTGAGAGGTTCTGCATCACCTTTATGAAGAAGCGAGTTAATCAACCAAAAAGTATTCCAAACATCCAATCGACAACAATGAACTTCTACCACAAACTAATCCAAAACTCCACAATAATGGTGGCTAATAAAATAAAATTTGTTGTAGACTATGAATGTGGTGAACCGCGAACTCGAGGACATATATCTCTTCAATTTTGGTGGGATGCCTCTTTCGATTACAAGTGCAAAAATCTCTACCCGAAATCCTAGCAGTCAAAGAAAGAACATTTCAACCACGAATGAGAGAAACTCATTAATCTAAGGTACTCGAGCCCCAAAAAGGGAGAAGAAACCCAAAAAAAGGAAAAAGATCCGACGACGGGGAAGATAAACTCCCAAAATGGGAATACGCTCCCACAAGAGAAACATGAAAAACACAACATTAAGGAACAACACAAGAAAAAATGAAGAAAATGAGCACCCTCAACCCCATTAATTGTGGAAGGAGAGATATTCTTAGATTTAGGGTTTCTTTAGAGAGATTGTGGAGACTGAATTTTAGAGAGAGAGTTAAATTTTCTTCGTGAGTCGTGCGGTAACATAGTTACAATTAAACTAGATTAGGCGCTTAATTTCATAAATCGGTGCAGTGTGCGAGTTGTGTTTTAAAGCCGTTAGACACCCAAAGAAAAAATAAAAATAGAGTTTTGAGTATTTTGACTTAGCACCGAAAGTTTGAAATTTAATGTTTTCAAATTACTTCAATTTTGAAACTTGTTCTTAGTTAGGAAATGTCTTCAAATTCTGCAATTTCAAAATTTATATATTGGGCAAAAAGCTAAAATAGTCCCTAATGTTTACCCTGTGAAACAATTTCGTCTCTGATGTTTCGCGTGGAATACGTCACATGCGTTGCACATGGAGAGCATTGGCGACGGAATTTTCGTCGTACACTGGCGACGGAAATTCCGTCGCTAGGGGAAAAAAATTCAAAAAAAAGAGAGGAAAAAAATAATAGAAAAGAGAAGTACTAATAATTTAAATAAAATAAAAATAAATTAAAATATAGAAATAATAAATAAATCAAAAAAAAAAGAAAGAGAGAAGGAAAATATACTAAAAATAATAAGTAAACACTAAAAAGAGAAAAAATCCAAAAAAAGAAAAAAAATTAAAAACAATAAGAGAAAAGAAAAAACTAATAAATATAACAAATACAAAAAAGAAAATACCAATAAATTAAGTAAAATAAAACTAAATTATGGAAATAATAAATAAATTTCAAATAAAAAAGAAAGAGAGATTAGTTTTTTTCTTTTCTTCTTATTTTTTCTGAATTTTTTTACTTCTTTTTTGGATTTTTTTCACTTTGTAATGCTTAACTTATTATTTTTAGTATATTTTCCTTCTCTCCTTCTTTTATATACGAATTTTATTTATTATTTCTATATTTTTTATTTCTTTTGTTTTATTTAATTTATTAGTAATTTTCTTTTTTATTGAATTCTACTCTCTTTTTGAATTTTTTTCCCTTTAGCGACGGAATTTCCGTCGCACAAAACTCCGTCGCCAATTTTGGGACGGAAATTCCGTCGCTAATGCTCTCCAATTGCAAAGCATGTGACGCATTCCGTCTAAATTTACGCTCGGACTGACGGAGTGACCAATTTGGTTCATTTTCGATAACATCGGGGACTAAATTGGTCGTATTCCGTCTAAATTGACGCTCGGACTGACGGAATGACCAATTTGTTCATTTTCGATAACATCGGTGACTAAATTGGTTCACATTATGAACATTGGGACTGTTTTAGGCTTTTGCCCCTTTATATTTCCTAAAAATGTTACTATTTAATTTACGTTTCCTTAAAATACCACTCCTCCAAATATGTATATATATATATGTATATATATATATATGGGCAAAAGCCTAAAATAGTCCCCCATGTTTACCCTGTGAACTGATTTAGTCCCTGATGAACTAAATCTGTCACTCCGTCAGTCCGAGCATCAATTTAGACGGCGATGCTATTTGCGACGGCATTAGCGACGGAATAGTTGCTAAATGAAAAAAGTAAAAAAAAAATGGTAATTTAAACATTAAAAATGAGGAAAAAAATTCAAAAAAGGGAAAAAAATTCAAAACAAATTCAAAAAAAACAAAATATTACTAAATATATTAAACAAAAAAGATAAATAATAATAAAAATAAAATAAAACTAAAATTAAAATAATAAATGGTAAATAAAACACTGAAAATGAGGAAAAAATACAAAAAGAAAAAAAATTCAAAAAATAGAGTAAAAAATTCAAAAAACAAGATATTAATAATAAATTAAATAAAAAACCAAATAATAATAAAAAATAAAATAAAAACTAAAAGTAAAACAATAAATGGTAAATTAAACATTGAAAATGAGGAAAAAAATCGAAAAAGGAAAACAATTCAAAATAGAGTAAAAATTTCAGACCAGAGAATATTACTAATAAATTAAATACAAAATAATAAAAATAAATAATAATAGAAATAAAATAAAAACAAAAAATAAATAATAGATTAGAAAAAGGAAAAAATAAAAGTATATTTATCTATTAATAATTAAATAAAAAGAAAAAAAACAAAATTAAGGATAAAAGATGCCTCTAAAAGTTTTACGAAGACCGTCCCTGCGATGATTGCATAGCGTTAACTGGACAAAGACGAGATCGGGAATTTATATTAATTTTAGTTTTTATTTTACTTTTATATTATTATTATTTTTTTATTATTTAATTTTTACTTAATTTATTTGTAATATTCCCTTGCTTATTTAATTTATTACTCTATTTTTTGAATTTTTTACCTTTTTTAGGATTTTTTCCTCATTTTTAATGTTTAATTATTATTTTGTATTTTAGTTTTGTTTATATTTTATTTTTATTATTATCTAATTTATTAATAATATTCTCTTGTTTTTGTTTAATTTTTTACTCTATTTCTGAATTTTCTTTTTTTTTTTTTGAATTTTTTCCTTATTTTTAATGTTTAATTTATCATTTTTTAACTATTTCATTTAGCGATGGATAATGCCGTCCCAAATAGCGGCGCCGTCTAATTGACGCTCGGACTGATGGAGTGACCAATTTGATTCATTTTCGATAACATCGGGAACTAAATTGGTCTCCGCGAAACATTGGAGATTAAATTGGTTCACAGGATAAAATTGGGGACTATTTTAAGCTTTTGCCCTGTATATATGTATATTAAGTATCACTTAATGATTCTGACCTACTAGTGATTGAGTTGGCGCTTAACTTCGTCATGAAAATCATTCCAGAACCAAAAAAAGGCAACCCCAAAACTACAGAATCAACAAGTCAAAAAAACAAAACTCAGGCAACAACAAAATTAAAATTCATGTCACGGATTAAATGCCTCAAGAGAAGGAAAAGAAGGCATCGAAGTAAGTATCGATCTCCCGACTACTCGTAAACCCCGGCGACGACTGCATCTTCGAGTTCTGCCCCTCGTCTGAGGCGGCGAGACTCGTTCCCGTTGGGAGACAGCACCAGCTTGTTGGAAGGTTGTCTGAACTGCTGGTTCAGAATCTCAGGATTTCCTCTTTGTCTGGATCTTCGTAAAAGGAAAATCTTGGAGGCTTCTGATTCGATGGGAGGACGAATCGGTTAGTAGTCCGTAACTGCCATAATGATCTTCATCTTCTCCTTCAATGTCACATTCAACTTCCCTTTCTACTACAAAACCTAATTAGAAATTAAAAAGATTATTTTTCCCGGATCAGTAAACAATAACGATGGCATTTTTACCGTTTGAGAAACTCGAAAAAATGTAAACCACTTACAGTCTTTTCGTCCGAATGCATTCTTGCAGCCTTCACATCGGCAGTTGGTCGAACATGCCACACCACTCTTCAAAGAAAAGAAAAGTAGTCTCGATAAGACTGATACGTAAAAAAAAAAATGCCGAAAGGAAAGAGAAAAAAAAAAAAAAAGACCTGATAGCATTCGCAGTATCTCTTCAGACAACCCGATTTCTTGCAATTGCACCCTCTTTTATGCCGAGCGGAGGATGGAGTAGTTGAGCTTGAATTGTCCTATGATGCATATGAAACAATAATTATAGCAAAAACAGAAGTTCTAAGGTCCGAAATTTTTCTTACCACTATCTCAGATCGAAGAGACAAACTGTCGCCCTTTACGACGACCTTGGAGCAAAAGCAAGCGGATTTCTGGATTCGATCTGCTTCCTCGTCGTAATAACTTTCTCTGCGTTGAGAGGTTTGTTGGAGCAGTCGATGCAAGCGCACGGCTCGGAGCAGTAAACGCCAGCAGCAAGCACTCGCAGTACCTAATATTATTTCATTACATTCGAATATTTTGCGTACTTTTATCGATCGTATATACGTATCGACCATATAATGTGCTATAAAAGAGCATCGGAATTTACAGCTTTAGACATTTCGATTTCTTGCAGTTGCATCTCTTGCATGTTCAATAGCCTCTGACTTGCGCCTGAAGAAATCAGATTCAGTTCTCAAATGTTATAACACGGTTGAGTTTGTAAATAATCACGAAGAAGACGAAGAAAGAAAATAACCTCTTGTTATTCGGGCTACTCGCATCAGTTGCTCGTTGTCGCAAGTCTTTATACCGATCTTTTTTCGGGAAATCTTGATTTCTCTCTGTAGTAATTGATTTACGATCGAATGAAGTCGAACTTTTCGAACTCGCTGGGATTTCTGGACAGAGAGCTTAACTGCAAACCAACCCTGGAGAATACGAACTGATGCGATGAATCATTTCTAGCAACTGCTTGTTTTTGTTCGGAGAGATTAATGATGTCTGAACAGTTTGAATCGGGATAAACGAAGCTACGCCTGCTCAAGCCTTTGATCGATGCAGAACGTTGCTGCAAATACTACGTAAGTTATAACATCAGTATGAGAAACAATCTACAAATTCTTGCAATAGGATAAACGACTAAGAAAAGATTACCTACCTCATAACCGATTTTTTCTATAGGATTACCATGAGACAGCATCATCATGTTCTTCATCGCATTCTTAATATTCTGGTAATAAGTTGTCGCGGGATCTTCGCAAGGCTCTAAAAATGTGAAAAGGATCTCATTGGTAACGAAATTCTCCCATCCATGTTCGTCGGCCAGGCTCGAATCACATCGTCTCCGTAAAGAAGATGCATATGAGGTTCACATTATTAGAACAGTCAGCGTTTTCTGGCGAAGCCAAGATTTTCGAGGCATCGAAGAAGGTGGGCCCACGAGCTATTGGATAGAGATTTTCTTATCTCGTTCCAAGTACTTCGGAGCAAACACATTGCATCGATCGTCAGATGAAGGATCGTTGGGATTCGCTAGATCGGTAAAATGATGTCTGAAAGAGAAACCAAGGTTATAGACACAAACGCATATCATATATATGATACACAGTTTCAAACCAAGTGAGAGGGCTGAAGAAGCGTGCTATACGATACCTTTGGAAGAATTGAAATCCTTGAGAGATTTTTTCTGAGGGGACGTGAAAACAGAGGAAATGAAGCGAGGCTCAGAGGATTGTTCGATTCTCTAACATATGATGAGGATTTTACAGGTTTGATTGGCGAGAGATTATCGAGGAAATCGAAGATTGGAGATCTCTGCACCAAAAATGGAGTATATAAATTAATCGAGTCACTGAATCTGTAACTGGGAAGTAGAAGCCAATGAACATGAAACATTAACTTTTGCAAGTAAGGATTTACATAATCAACTAACGACACAAATCACAAACAACTCAGTCCATCAACCCAAGTAAGTAAAATTCGTCAATTTAGGGCAATCCAGCAACAGTTTCGTCAATGATGTCTGAGAGATCAAAGTCCCTCCCTCCCAAAATAATAATTATGACAAATAAGAAATATAAAATAGATGAACAAAATCAAACCTGAAGCTTTTCAAGAGATTCTGTAATCTGAATGGTCTTGCTTTTCTTCGGTGTTTCCATCCCAGCACACACACAATAATGGCAACAGCTCTACCTAAACACAACAAATTCTAATAAAAATTATAGAGTAAATGCGAAACTACGATCACCGTGAAGAAGCGACGTTTGTGATGCAAAGAGAAAACAAAAGAAAACGAAGAAAAGAACCGTCGATGCAACAGAAAAACGACGCATGAAAAACTAAACGGACAACATACACAATAGAGTTCGTTGCTGAAGTTATATATACATGAAGAAAAAGCGGAAAATATAAAAGCATCAAATTGCAATTTATATTAACGAATGGTCCTTTAGTTTATGAAATCACGTCCTCGTTTCTTTCATGAATTAAGATTCATGTTCCGTGAGATTTGGTGTAAAGATTTTGGATTTGTCTTTCAGTTTTTAATCCAATTGCAAACTTGTTCGTATTTGTTTTCTTCATTTTCAATTGCAAAATTGGAATTTCTTAAAGTGAATATCCTTCAAACAAAAATAACAGTGATTGTATAAACTTCAATTGACATGATGATTCATTAGAAAAATTAACGAAATGGTCATTTTACATGTAGCATATCACAGAACATGTCATTTAATACAAATTATTTGGGAGCCACTATTCTTCACAATAAGTATCATTTAATATAAATTATTTGGGAGTTACGATCCTTTATATCCCATATAAATTTGCTTTCAAATAATCCTTTCGGCAACAATGCATGCGGCTTTCCAAGATTTTTAACTTTTTTTCTATTTCTTATTCTTATTATTCCACTAGTCAACGTCGCCATTCTTTTCATCTAATGAAAATACATCGGATACTAATGTTTTGCCCCTTCAAATGTATAATTTAAAACGTATTGATTCATGGTGTCCATGCACTCAAATCCAACCACAACCATGATGAGAATTTATTAAATGTATCTCTATATTTCTCGTGAAGTCTAGTATATCCTATCAAGCTAATGTCATTAATTGTATTACGTATGAAATTTTATTGCGGACATGTTCGAATGTGATCTGACGAGTGAGGCAAATAAAATTGCCATGTGCGCCAAATTGCCAATATATGGTATGTGTACTTCTATCTATTATTTTAGTAAGCGTCAGAGATGACTATAATTGCCTCTTAATCTATCAATTTCACCAACATTAAATTTTACAAAATCATTCACTATTTTTAATTACTATTAGTAATTTGCACACTCAAATGTATGTGCTATAATTTAAATGTATAATATTATAAAATTAAAGCTAAACTAGTAAATTAACTAAAAAATAATAACTAAAGGTTATTTTTTTAATGAAACTTAACTGACCGGCTAATTGACAACTCATATCAAGCTCTTACCATTAATAAAATAGTATAGATGTTAGTTATATGCCCTTAATTTTATAATGTATATGTATACATAACAAAATTTAAATTATTAATACCAATGAACTACTTTACTTTAAGTTAATTTATTATTATATATTGCACACGCATTTTCGTATGCAAAGAATGCCGATACTCTTTTATTAGGTGGCTTGAGATAAACTGTCAAAATTTAATTTGTCAATTATTAATTAAAAAAAAATATTAAACTAAGAGAAAACCAGCCACTATATTTATTGTGTATTCCAATTTTACTCCTCTATTTTTTGTATACATTTAATACTAGCACAAGCATTGAGCGTAGGCTTAATTGGAGGAGATTCTCGGTTTTTCTTTCACCTGCAAGTCGTTCTTCCACTTCCTATAGATTCGAAAATTATCTTTTAACATTTGAACCTCAATATTTCTTTCTCTCTCATCTTCCTTTCACCCCATTTAATCATTGAGAATAATGGATGAGTATGTATCAAATCTACCTTTTGATGTACTTTCGTTGCGTATTATGTTGTTATTTCCATGGTAAATGAGTCAACATATTGAACTTAATAGAAGCTTAATATGTACATTTTTGTTTGCCTTTGTAATTTTGTCGAGAAGTCTGCTATTAAGTATCATATCAGTAAGGAAAATATTGTTGGATTTTTGGGACTGTTGGGTCATTGGCCCAAATGGTTTAAATCAAGATACTGAAAATCGGGTTTTCGAACCGGATCGGAAATTTTATTGGTTTAGGGTTTAGTGGTTTAACCGGTATAAAACTGGAATCAAACCGGAGTAAAACGGTATCTTAAATATAACAAATATATATTTTATATACGAATTACTCAAATAATATGAAAAATATACTTCCTCCGTCCCAAACCATTTTATACATTTTACTATATCGGGCGTCCGCCCATTCCGTTTATTACATTTCCTTTTATAGTAAAACATTATCACAAACAATCAATATAATAATATTAAATATTCTTAAAGAGTGTCAAAATATACACCTTTTTACCTTTTAATTGTACTATATTATAAAAATATTCAGTTCTTAAAACCGCGCCATATCCCAAATGTACAAAACATTTGGGACATACATGTTTTTCAACTATAATTATATAAATTAAGGGATAAAATTAAATAAAAGTAAATGTTGTGGGTTGTTATAAATTAATCGTATGTCAAGAATATAAATAAAATAGTGAGCTAATAGATCAATTATAAAATATAAACTTTGGTGTTGGGTGTATTCAAACCCAAGCAGAGGCGGGTATTTCATGCCCCCCCCCCCCCCCCCCCGCGGAAATTTTCGAAAATTTTAGTACTATATATATGTCATATATCGAAAATTTGATATATAGATGTTCCGTAGGTTTCACATAAGAACGCTTGGCGTATTGGTTAGGGAGTGGGTTATTCCACTATAGGTTTAGGGTTTGATTCTCCCCATATTAATTTTTGGCTCTCATTTACTATTAAAGAATATTCATGTGTTAGGCTGCCCAAATAAATGCAAACACTCTTGGCCCAATTAGGGTTTGTCCATAAAATTTTAAAAAATCGATTGAAAATAATCAGATCAAAGCAATTCAAAATAATCAGTCAAAAGCAATCGTCAAAATATAAAGGCCTGGGCACGTCGATCGAAACCTTCCAATACAACCTTAAACCTATTCAGAAAATCAATCGAAGAATTTGCTGAAGGCTACGGGTAAGAATAAAATCAAAAATACGGTTTGAACTTTGATAGACATCATGGAATCTCACTTCTGTGTTTTGTTGTTTTTTCGTATGATATTCATCGTTACTGTTCTAATATTAATATTATTTTTTTATGATGATAGGTTTCATATATACATGGGAGAGTCTACGATTGATAAATTTTTTCAAAAGAAGATGACAAACGAAGATTTATCTTCTACCATAACTGCATCGTCAACGACAATATCCAACGACAATGGTCTTCTAGCCATTCCCAAGCTCCTCCTAGTCCTAAAAGATTCAAAAATACAGAAATTGAAGACGTTGATCTCAACTCTTTGGAGCGTGATCCGGGAGTACGTCGACAAATTTGGGAATATAATCCTAACCAACAGGAAGAGGTACGTCGGACTTATTTGAATCTAAAGGCATATCAACCCATTCTTCAAGAATTTCCGCTGAATAAAAATAAGCATCCTCGAAGATTTCCGCTAAAAGTGTGAGTGTGGAAGCTATTATTGAAGACTTCGAAAATTTGAAAGAACGTCGCATTCCATTTAGTTAGACTTTATCCCTAGTCATGTATTTCAAACTACTATATTTTTCGTCTCGTTACGATATATTAATCTTTTTAAATTTGTCTTTATATTTATTTTTTGCGGCCCCCCAAGACATAAGTTTCTAGATCCGCCCCTGAACCCAAGTCCATTTAGTAAATATCAACAAACTTAACCACTAGATAAAACTAACTTATTAGTTTTCCTATTTTGTATAATTTATTTAAACTAATTTTGTATTTATTTTAAAAGTAAAAGATCGGACCAGAAACCGGATCGGATTTTTGACCGGTCCGGCGGGGAACCGCCGGTCCGGTCCGGTTTTAACAAACCATGGTTTAAATAACCCAATGTAGAAATCGAGATGCTTGCTAGGAGAACCTCGAAAATGATGATAGATTTTTAATCTACGTTTTGAGAGTAATCTATGTTGGGTTGAGCGTTAAATATTTAATTTTGGGCCAACGGTCGTTTATTTGGACCCCGCGATAATATATCAGGATATTAATTAAAGCCGAAATGACACCGGAAGAACACGAGATTTTTACGTGGTTCGACCAATACTGCCTACATCTACGGAGAGAATAATTTTACTATATTTGAGAATATTACAACCGTACAAAATAACGCTGGTGTTTAAACCCAAAAAACCCGAGACCCCTTACCCACCCTGGGTAATATTTTTGTATCCACCTCAATTACCACAGTAAAACTGTACCCGCTCTCACCCTTATCCACCCAGACAAGATTTCTCCTTTTCTCTTTTTTTTTTTCTTCTCATTTTACCCTCACCTCTCTCTCTCTTACTCGCTCTCTCTCAATATGATTTGGGGTACCTTACAACTAATGAATAGCATGCCTTTATATAGGCATATGTGAGCTAAAATACGTAATGCCTTGCGTCATTTATGTTAGCGTACATTCATACTTTTCATGGTCATCCAAGACTGCTGGACCTAACAATCTCCCTCTCCAGCCGAATTCAGCGTCTTCTTTAGAAAGCACTCCAGCGAAACCCGAGAACGAGAGTGACCAGTTCGTAAATACCACGAACATCCATTGGCCTTCCTTGTAGCACCTACAATAATCTGAATCAAGGATTCCAGTCCTACCCCACTTGATTCAATCAGCGGCCAGTCCATGTGCAACTATGTTGAACCGACTCGACCCGTCGATTCCTGAAGAGGAACTTCGATGCAACCCCTTCTCCAGCAGAATTTTCCATCTCACCATCGTCTGCCTTTATACCACGCGCGCGATTTTCGTGAACTCATCGAAGTCTGAGTATTATACATCATACTCACGTCCAGACGATACAAACCCTTTCCACTCTCCTCCCTTTGGTATGATCATTTCCACCATGTCTGATTTCCCAGACTCCCCCTACTATGAAACCCATAGCCCTGGAATCTCACTGGTTCAAGAATATTAAATTCTAGCAACTTTGGAAACACATCACACCACCGAAAAATGCATACCGCTCCATCAACCATTTCAATACGCCGAACAAACACAACGACCATGGAGATCGAAAAAAACCGTTCGGTTCAGAAATGCATCATAATATCCACTTGGAGCAAATCCGAATCGTATATTCTTCGTCTTGAGAACGAGTGCCATCATATAGAGAGGTGAGAACATCTCCAAGATGAACTGTGTGGTACCCTCATGTGGAATTTTCCTAGCCGCATGTCCTTCCTCCAAGTCAGACCGCTTCTCCTGATGTGTCGCAGCTCACCACATTTGTAGCATCACATGCCCTTCCCGCCACCTGGATTGGACCTGCTATTGTCCCCAAATCCCCTGCCATATCACCTTCCTCTACGGCTCTCTCCGTGTATAGTCAACCCCCTACTATCTGTAAGGAATCGGTGCACATAATCACGTATTACACGCAGTGGAAAATTAAGTTTTTTTTATATCAACATATCAAGCCGATTCTACCAAGATCCATGCGGATTGAACTTAACTCGTTCATAGAGATCATACCTGCTATTACCTTGAGGTTGGGTACGTATTCAAATACCAAAGGTATGGTATCTCTACCGATATCCACCAAGAAAAGGACCATCGACCTTCACTAGCTAGAAGGTATTCGGCCGACGTAACTCGATTCACTGCTTTACGAGCAAGCAAAACCCTTTCTTTTATCCCGTATATAATGTAATTTCTTAATAGCTATTTTGATGATCATTAATCATATAGGTCACGATTTCCCCTTTTATAGGCCAATTATCTTCATAATTGGATAAGATAATTAAATCTTATTTAATTATTCTTCTTGCCATAATTGAGATCATATCCCTTTAGCAATCATGACCAATCATACAGCATACCCCACGTTCAATGTAGTTTTCTTATTATACTATATTATTCATGATTAACCCCTAATTTAGGGCAATAGCCGATTTCCTAATCTCTACAGTATTTAAATATATATCGCATATATATTTATATAAGTTATATTATATGTTATTTGAATCTTATTTATATTCGTATTATATGATGATCAAATAAATACTCCATAATTAATTTAATCATATTTACATCTCCATGTAATATACAAAATATAGTTTCTTTGATCCTTCATTCCTTTTGTGTGACCCAGTAGGATCCATGTCACGTTGGCAATAGAATTAGAACAAATTCTAAATCTATAAATCATAATTAGCACCTAGCAAATGTATTAAGATTACCCAAGTGACACAGATAATAAGTATATCAAATACTTATCATCATCCTTAAGCAGTAACTGTCCGTATCAATTCCTTGTCACATAATATCCAAATAAGTTCAAGGTAGGAATGTGTCATCCTCGCAACTTATTTATTTCTTGATTCCAAAAGTTTATCGTAAATATGATGCTCTTAAATCACATTGCATGCATTACGATATCACTTTTATCAAGGGCCCGTGGATATCATCACTCATAAAATATGAGGGACAAATATTCTTGATGAACATATTTTACTGCACTAGTCACGCCTGTGGAGAACCACCCGTATAGTTACCTTTTTACGGCTAACGTTGAGCGATACTACATGCACGCACTTATAGTGTTGAAAAATGAACATCTCATATTATAGAACTCAAGACACGTATGAAACATTAATGACACAAACACATCCATATATGTTTCATTTCGGGTCTATCCGATATCATAATCTCCATTATATATCTGTATGATTAAATTGATAACTCTTTATCAAATAGTTTGTAGAATATAACTATCATTTAATCCACACATTAATCTTAAACTGATAATTAGTGTTCCATGCTAAATATCAAGATTAAGGATAATTTAGAGTAAATATTTATTATTCAATATGGAATTCTACAATCTAAGTCATCGACTTAAATGACCCATAAATAATTAATTTACTCAAGGAACAAAATGATAAATCATTCAATTCGTGAAAATAAAAAGCGCAACAATAAACATTGGCTATCATAAATACTACAATCTCCCACTTGATCTAAGCCAAACTCAAGCATCTCTATGCACGTAGCTCTAACAAGGGTTCTCAGAATAATAATATATTTCAAAGCCAATTTCCATCGTATCTAATACCGATAGATTCACTATGAGAAGTGTGCTTGGCTTGAGGTAAGGTTTTGTCAGTGGGTCGGCTGTGTTGCCGGCGGAATCAACTCTGCAAAAAATTCACATCACCTCTTTCAACGACTTTCTCGTATTAAGTGATAGCGACGTAGAACATGTTGGATCTTTGGTGACCTAGGCTCTTTCGCTTGAGCAATGGCTCCATTGTGTCATAATACAAACAACAACTGGGCCATCAACACTAGGAACTACGCCAAGTTCAGTTATGAACTTTCTTATCCAACATCTCTCTTTAGCCGCTTCAGAAGCAGCTATGTATTCTGCCTCAGTAGTGGAATCTGCTGTTGTTCCTGTTTGGAACTCTTCCAACTAACAGCACCTCCATTGAGATCAGAAATACATATCCTGATTGCGATCTCATATCATCATGGTCGGTTTGAAAACTAGCATCAGTGTAACCTTTTGCAACGAGTTCAGGTTCACCACCATAAACAAGGAACATATCCTTAGTCCTTTTCAGGTACTTGAGGATATCTTTAACTGCACGCCAATGTATGCTCGGAGTTGCCTGATATCTACTTGTCACACTATGTGCGTATGACACGTCAGGGCGAGTGCATATCATGGCGTACATGATAGATCAAATTGCCGAAGCATATGGAACCCTACTCATCTCATTCAGCTCATGGGGTGTTTTAGGACACTGATTCTTGCTTAAATGTAATACCATGTGACATAGGTATGAAACCTTTCTTGCAATCTTGCATAGAAAACTGCTTCAACACCTTTTCAATATATGCACTTTGACTCAATCCATGAGTCTCTTCGATCTATCTCTATAGATCTGATGCCCAAAAATAAGCAGCATCGCCCAAATCCTTCATCGAGAACACTTTCATTAACGAGGATTTGACAAACTTCAGTGATGGAATATCATTGCCGATAAGAAGTATGTCATCTACATAAAGTACTAGAAAAACTATTGCACTCCCACTGATTCTCTTGTATACACAAGGTTCCTCTTCGCACTTGATAAAATCAAACACTTTGATCTCTTTTATCGAAGCGTTGTTCAACTTCGTGATGCTTGCTTCAACCCATAAATGGATTTCTGAAGCTTGCATACCTTCCTAGCATTCAATGGATCTACAAAACCTTTTGGTTGTGTCATGTACACATCTTCCTCTAAAACCATTTACAAATGCAGTTTTAACATCCATTTGCCATATTTCATAGTCGTGAAATGCGGCAATTGCTAGAAGGATCTGAATCGACTTAAACATAACTACTGGTGAGAAAGTTTCGTCATAGTCAACTCCTTGAACTTGTTTGAAACCTTTCGCTACCAGTCGTGCCTTGTATGTAGTCAGATTACCGTCCTTGTCTGTCTTCGTTTTGAAAACCCATTTGTTTTCAATGGCTTTTGTACCATCAGGAAAGTCAACTAAGTTCCAAACTTGATTGTCGTACATGGACTGCATCTCGGATTTCATGGCTCCTAGCCACTCATCAAAGTCAGGTCTGTCTAATGCTTCTTTATAAGTCATTGGGTCCTCGGTATCTAATATCGATATCTCATGTAGTCCCATGAACCTCGCAGGCATTCGAACTATCCGTGTTGACCTACGTAAAGGTTGTTCCTCCGGCTGAACCTCATCCGCAACAGTTTGTGGTTGTTCAACTTCGACTGATGTCGAATCAACTTGAGGCAATACTTGAGCCTCTTCTGCAACTTGTTGCGAGATTGGCACTTCTTGACTCGCGCTGGTGGAAGCTATCATGGGTTGGACACATGATAACTCATAACCATATCATCTTGTAGTGTCCCTTGAATTTCTTCAAGTCTAACGCTACTATCGCTGCTTTTTCGTGTTAGAAACTCTTTCTCCAAGAAAACGCCATGCCGAGCAACAAACACTTAAATCTCTGACTTATGATAGAAATAATATCATTTGGTTTCTTTAGGATATCCTACGAAGAAGCATTTATCTGATCTAGGGCCAAGTTTATCAACCATCAACCTTTTGACGTAAACTCACAACCCCAAATTTTTAGAGATGTCATATTTGGTACCAAAACCACATCTCATGTGGTGTCTTTTCTACAGACTTAGAAGGACTCGGTTTAGTGTTAATGCAGCAGTTTCAAGCGCCATAACCCCGAAAGGAAAGAGAATGTTCAGTTTGACTCATCATAGATCGAACCATGTCCAACAAGGTTCTGTTCCGCCTTTCAGAAAACACCATTCCATTGCGGCGTTCGGGAGGAGTCAACTGTGAAACAATTCCATATTCTTTAAGATAAGCACCAAACTCTATGCTCAATATTCACCTCCACGGTCTGACCGTAAGGCTTTTATTTTCTTGTTGAGCTGGTTCTCAACTTCATTCTTGAATTCTTTGAACTTTTCAAATCATCCAGATTTGTGTCTCATCAAGTAGACATAACCGTATCTACTGAAATCATCAGTAAATATAATGAAGTATTGATAACTCCCCGAGCATTAGTCGTCATCGGACCACATACATCACTATGTATTAGTCCTAGTAGGTCATTTACTCTTTCGCCTCTTTTTAGTGAAAGGCGCCTTAATCATCTTCCCGAGTAAACAAGATTCGCATGTCTCAATTGATTCCAAATCAAATTGACCAAGAAGTCCCACTTCTTGTAATTTCTTAATGTGTCTCTCATTTATATGACCTAGGGGACAATGCCACATAAGAGTCATACTCTCATGAGAAATCTTGGATCTTTTGTCATTGATATTTAAAACTTGTTTTTCCATCTCAGCAAATATAGACCATCTTCTCATAAGAACATAACATAAATTATTTTTATAAAATGAAAAGCAACCATTCTTGATGGTAAAATAGAAATCATCCATGTCTAAACATGGAATAGAAATAATATTTCTTGAGATAGATGGAAACATAATGAACATTTTTCAGTTCTAATATAAGTCCACTCGGCAAAGAGACATCTATGCCTCCAATAGCAACAGCTTGCAACACTTGTACCATTCCCGACACGTAGTTGTACTTCGCCTTTTTCTTAGCATCCTCTTATTCTTTAGTGCCTGCATATTCAACAAATATGAGCGCAGATCCGGTATCAAATACCCATTCAGAATCAGAAGTAGCAATGTTAACTTCAACAACAAATATACCTAAAACGGTTGGAACCTTTCCATTTTTCAAGTCATCAAGATACTTGGGACAATTTCTCTTCCAGCGCCAATGCCTTTACAGTAAAAGCACTCAGCAGTAACAGCAACCTTGACCTTGGGAGCGCTCGAAGCGACAACCTTAGCCTTATTTTTACCAACATTTGGTTGGCCTTTTGTTTGCGCTTGAACTTGTCTTCCTTAATATTTTTCCCACCTGCATTAATTGCAGCACATGAGAAACTCCTTTCTTCATGTCAAGCTCAGCAGTTTTCAGCATCCCATGGATCTCATCCAAGCTCTTATCCATTCCATGCATATGATAGTTCATGATGAAAGATGAATAGCTGGGAGGAAGAGAGTTGAAAATAATGTCTGTGGCCAACTCCTTGCCCACAGGAGCTTCAAGTTTCTCTAACTGCTCCACATAACTCAACATCTTGAGCATGTGATCGCCAACAGAGTTACCCTCAGACATCTTACATGCCAGCAAAGCTCTAGTCACATTATACCTCTCAGCACGTGCATGCTCTTGAAACATTTTCTTGAGCTGCTCCATGATATCGTACGACGGGCTCAACTCGAATCGCTTCTGCAATCGCGGGTGCTATCGTCGCCACAATCAGACATTGTACATCGATCTCATCGGAACAATGTCGGTCGTACTCATCGACTTCTTCAACACTTGAATTAGTATTGGGATCTTTGGGAATGGGCGTATTAATTACATATTCCTTGCGCTCTTGCCTAGAACGATTCTTAGGTTACGGTAACAATCAATAAAATTGGTCCCATTAGAGCTCAATTTGTCCTTGTCCAAAAGCGAACGCAACGACAATGCTTGTGCTGCCATTATCTACGTCACAGAGGAAAAAGGTTGCAGTTAATTTCACGTAAATTTTTATTCACAGAATAAAACTCCCCACTACATATGCCCCATAGTAGTAGGTCCAAGATCCATATTTTCACTAAGAATAAGCCAGCGGCGGCATGAAACTTTATCTTGGCTATTTTAGGTAAGCAACACATTGCTAATCAAATCATATTTGACTCTTGGTTTTGTTAACATCGTATATTAAGAAAACTCTCCCCAAGACCCAAAATGGTTTTGATCTCTTCATAAGTTAACTCATTCTATTTGATACGGCATGTCGGACATACCCCACGACTCTTAAAAATTGAACATGGTGCCCACTGAGTAGGTCCCGCCAATATTCTTTCTAAATTCGGCGCGGATAGAATAGTAAGGGAGTAGACTTAATTTTAAAAGGATCTCGTATCCGTCAATCATATTAACGAATATTTAAATCACTTTCTGATTTGAAAATATGATGCAATATTATTCAAAATAATAATCTAAGGCATTAGCTATGCAAATTATCTAATAATCTTGCATGATACATATAAAATAATCATGTGGTCAATCTTATTAATCATCATCATCATGATCGCAGGGTGGGCACCCATCAAAATTTCTCCACCAAATGATATTAAATCATAATATTAAATCATTATCAAGCCATGACATCACGTTGAACCATTCACATGACATACCTATATTCTATATCGAAAATATCAAGGCAGTTGATCATCACATGATGTTACACTGTCGCCATGTAATTGCACGGATGCATATACATATTCTGATTTATCATCATGATAAAACCTATCATAAGCCAATCATCATTGCATCACATAAAATAATAGTCTGGGAGGCTTTCTATACTTCGACTTAGGCATATAGGCAATAGATCAGAATATTATAATCTATCATATTACGTCTAACATAAATATAGAACACATGCGATTTACATGCTTACTATAAACAGTTTAAGGATTTTGCAAGACACTGTTGTCAACTCCCGCATCTGATATTATATAATCACAATATAAATCAAGGGTTTCAATACCGAATAAGTAGTCGAAACATGCCTACACCAAAGTAAGTTAAGCGACAAAGCTCTGATACCACTGTAAGGAATCGGTGCACATAATCACGTATTACACGCAGCGAAAATTAAATTTTTTATATCAACATATCAAGCCGATTCCACCAAGATCCATGCAGATTAAACTTAACTCGTTCGTAGAGATCATACCTGCTATTACCTTGAGGTTGGGTACGTATGCAAATACCAAAGGTAGCGTGTCTCTACCGATATCCACCAAGAAAAGGACCAAAGAGTCGACCTTCACTAGCTAGAAGTATTCGGCCGACGTAACTCGATTCACTATTTTACGAGCAAAGCAAAACCCTTTTCTTTTATCCCGTAATACTGTAATTTCTTAATAGCTATTTCGATGATCATTAATCGTATAAGGTCACGGTCTCCCCTTTTTATAGGCCAATTATCTTCATAATTGGATAAGGTAATTAAATTAAATTATATTCTTCTCGCCATAATTGAGATCATATCCCTTTAACAATCATGACCAATCATACAGCATACCCCACGTTCAATGTAGTTTTTCCTTATATAATATATTGTTCATGATTAACCTTAATTTTAGGGCAATAGCCGATTTCCTAAATCTCTACAGTAGTTAATATATATCGCATATATATTTATATAAGTTCATATCTTATATGTTATTTGAATCTTATTTATATTCGTATTATATGATGCTCAAATAAATTACTCCATAATTAATTTATCATCATTTTACATCTCCATGTAATATACAAAATATAGTTTCTTTGATCCTTCATTCCTTTTGGTGACCCAGTAGGATCCATGTTACGTTGGCAATAGAAATAGAACAAATTCTAAATCTATAAATCATAATTAGCACCTAGCAAATGTATTAAGATTACCCAAGTGACACAGATAATAAGTATATCAAATACGTATCATCATCCTTAAGCAGTAATTGCCCGTATCAATTCCTTGTCACATAATATCTAAATAAGTTCAAGTAGGAATGTGTCATCGTCACAACTTATTTATTTCTTGATTCCAAAAGTTTATAGTAAATATGATTGCTCTTAATCACATTGCATGCATTACGATATCACTTTTATCAAGGGGCCCGTGGATATCATCACTCATAAAATATGAGGGACAAAATATTCTTGACGAACATAATCCACTGCACTAGTCATGCCTGTCGCAGAACCACCCGTATAGTTACCTTTTACGGCTAACGTTGAGCGATACTAACAGGCACGCACTTCTAGGTTGAAAAATGAACATCTCATATTATAGAATTCAAGACGCGTATGAAACATTAATGACACAAACACAATCCATATATGTTTCATTTCGGGTCTATCCGATATCATAATCTCCATTATATATCTGAGTGATTAAATTGATAACTCTTTATCAAATAGTTTGTAGAATATAACTATCATTTAATCCAAACATTAATCTTAAACATGATAATTAGTGTGCCATGCTAAATATCAAGATTAAGGATAATTTAGAGTAAATATTATTTATTTCAATATGGAATCCTACAATCTAAGTCATCGACTTAAATGACCCGTAAATAATTAATTTACTCAAGGAACAAAATGATAAATCATTCAATTCGTGAAAATAAAAAGCGAAACAATAAATATTGGCTTCTTGATCACAATACTAACACTATCACCATAATTTAGCCGCCTCCTCTCCGAAAGAGTTGACTCCACCATCCACTGCCTTCACTGGCCGTACTAGATAGTTGTGACCAAATTATCATCCAAGTGAGGAAGAGAGGTAAGAAGAAAAAGGGCCTTACCTCTTCCTCTTTTGACACATCTTGACCCCAAATTATCATCCAAGTCAGGAAGAGAGACAATAGTTTTACTATATTTGAAATATTACACCGTACAAAATAACGCTCGTGTTTAAACCCAAAACCCGAGACCCCTTATCCAACTGGATAATGTTTTTGTATCCATCTCAATTACCGCAGTAAAACGGTGCCCGCTCTCACCGTATCCACACGGACAAGATTTCTCCTTTTTTCTTTTTCTTTTTTCTTCTCATTTTTCCCTCACCTCTCTCTCTTACTCGCTCTCTCTCAATTTAATTTGGGGTACTTTACAACTAATGAATGGCATGCCTTTTTATAGGCATATGTGAGCTAAAATACGTAATGCCTTGCGTCTTTTACGTTAGGGTCCATTCATACTTTTCAAGGTCATCCAAGACGGCTGGACCTAACAATCTACAGAATATCAATCTGCACAAAACTGATATCGAGTGATTAATAAACTAATTTTTGAAGTCGCCCCAATAAAATATAAAATGTTTGATAGTATAACGGGAGATCTAATCTAATGTCTCACATTGAGTAAAATATCGAGTTTTTTGCTACTTATATATGCTTACTCATTATGACTATCAAACAAGTGATAAACCCAATAACGTGGGTTCTAGGATCCGAAATCATGCATGAGTGGCACTAGTGATGACGAAAAAAGCCGTTCCGGCTGGAGATGCCCAACCGCTGGTTAACCGTAACCGGCGATTGACGGTTAGTTCACCGTAACCAAACCGGCCGGGTGGTTGACGGTTAGGCGTCCCCGGTTGCCGGTTAATCTAACCGCCGGTTAGTCCAACGGTTAACCGGCACCGCCGGTTAATTTTTTATATTTTTAAATTTTCTTATTTTCTATTTTTTCTTTTTATTTTTTATTTTGCAATTTGCTGCAAGGTTAAAATGAATTTTCGGTGTATTTTCGTTCGTATTTTACTATTATATGTAAAATTTAAATATAATAATTTTCCGAATCATTAAATATAGTACAAAAATTTTAACACAATATAAAATACATATTTTAAAAATTTCTAATTAATTAGTATTAATATTAGTAAGTTACATAGTATTTCTAATTAATTAATATTAATATTAGTAAATTAAAAAAGTATATTTTTTATTTGTTATTTTTTTATTTTAACGGTTATAACCGGCGGTTAACCCCTAACCGGCGGTTAATAACTGGTGATTGGCGGTTTGGGAAAACCCCTAACCGCCCCGTAACCGGCCAATGACGGTTGCCGGTTACGGGCCGGCTACGGTCGGCGGTTAATTAACCGGTGGTTAGGCGGTTTAACCGCCGGTTACGGTTAAAATTGAGCATGTCTAGCTCCGGCGGTTTGATCCGATAGGTAAAATGGTGTTATTATCGAGTAGGCCCAAAAGTTGCATCAAATTGCAAAGTGACCTTGGTCAAAATGGTCAAAGCGAGTCAAAATTGGTATAAAGTTGCGATATTGACGAATTGATCCCAGAAAGTTTCGAATCATTTAAATGGGATCTTGCAGTGTAACGGAAAAAAAGTAATGCAATCAAGCACACCGTTTCTAAGATAGTTCACCCGAGTCCCTCGTTTTCAAAGCAAGAAGTTTCGAGTACGATTCGTCTAAAACTCGAGTTGTAGTGCTGCAATAACTAGTAAAGAATTAGTCGTATCTTATGGACGATTACGGTAACTCGAGAAGCACGTGCATATCAAAAACATCATTTACGGACTGCGTACGTACTTACGCGCCTCGACTTACACTTGGACGAAGCGAACTTCTGCCACAAACAAGTGATGACTAACCATGTAATCAATGATCCCGACAAATCCTTGCAGTGATAGCGACAGTGCTAGGATCGGTTTGTGTGTTTAGAGGGAGTGAATAAACACTCGCGGTTTTCGCTCTTTTTAGTTCTTAATCGGTTAAGGTTAGAAACCGGTGCTTGATATTCTGAGTGCGACTTTGTGCGGAGGTGAGACCGTTCAATAGTGACTGAAACCGGTTGCGCAGTGTGCTGTGTATGTGATTGTTTCTGGAAAGACACAACGATTTGTTATGGAAGTTCGGAGCAGAAAATATCTCTTACGTCTCCCCCTTCCCCGCAAGAAAGGCTATTCTAGAAGATTCGGTTCGATACAACCCCGGTCGTATAACCTTCGTAGCTAGACTCACACGTATAACCCCCTGGCTACACTTGCTAACTAAACTCCTAGACAGCAGCCGCTTGTAATACCAGTAAAATATAATTAGGGGATTTACGATTTAATTAGCAATAAAAATGGTTAATTAAGAACTTTATTGGATTTATTAGTATTTTCGATGATATGACGCTTTCATATTTTTATGCTCTTAAATGACTCACGTGCCTATATGATTCATGCTATGTGATTTATAACTTCCGTTTGTGCTTTAAACTATAACTTGAAAGATGAATAAGGGATTTAGAAAATTTTACATAATATAATTAGGTTTGCTATACGATAGTTTTAAGACTTCAAAGAATTGGACTAACATTTAGGTATGGCATGACATGGCTTTGATCGATGAAGGATTTAAGACTAAGAATCGATACAAATTTATGTGTAAAGGAGATAGAAATCGCCTAGCAAATAAGGACAGAAATTTGGGCGAATTCACAAGTCCAAGGAAAAATAAGTACTAATAATAATTATACATGATAGAATCAACTAGTTGATTAGTAGAATATGGAAAAAACTCAACCAATCATGTTCAAGTAAAGTTGCATAACTAAAAGGCACGTAGGACTTCCTTAATACAAGAGGTAAAGACAACTAGCTTAGTCACCTAGTTGTCCTTTCAATTCCCAAGTCCTAAGTTTAATACTTATCAAATAAATCAATGAAATAATATACAATAGATACAAGCAAAAATACGCCACCATGAAATAAGAAAACCCTAAACAAGGAAAAATAGTTCAGACGAAAATTTGGAGGAGAAGAGAAGAATCCATCTAGCAACAATCGAATTCAAATCGTAGAAAGGTATATCTTCTTGCCCAAGGTGCATGTTTTATTCATAAATAGATTCATATGATTTAAGTCTAAGGAAAGTAAACGACATGAAGAATTAATTAGAGTATACTACTTCCTAAATTAGCAGTTCTTAAGGAGAGGTACGATTTTTAGGTTAGTCAGGGATTTTAGGGTTTGATAAGGTTCATATGATCTTCAACTGTTGTTGGAAAGTATGGAGGTTCGATCGAAAGCTTAGATAGTAATAGGATTTTTCCAGATTATAAATTTCGAAATAAAACTCGAGAACATGTCGAAATCATTGTTGGTATTAACTTCCAAGTTTGGTATAAGATCTCGAGATTAAACTCGAGATCCCTGTTGAAATTTAATTCGAAATCATGGTTGGTGTAAATTCGAAATGTTGTACACTATTTAACCAAACTCAAGATTTATCTCGAGAAGTCAAATCATGCCGAGATTCATTCTATGTCGAGATCCTTATGTATTATTTAAATATCGTACCCTTGTATATAATGTCGAGATCTAATGTACCATGCAGCTCGAGATTCATTTTGTAACTCATGTCGACGTTTGCTTCGAAATTTTGTATTAAATCTCGAGACCTTGTATGCTGTTTCAACATCCATGTCGAAATCCCAAAATAAAGCTTAATATCCATGTCGAGATCTTTGTCATGAATCTCGATATACATATCTCGAAACCTATGTGTATTAATTTATGAATCTCGAACACTTGTATAAGCCACTTCAAGATTCTAGGATTATGTATCGAGATCCATCTTAGAAATTAACTTCGAAATCCTTGTATGTAATGTCGATAGCACATCTCGAAATCCACTTCGAGATTTATAGAATGTCATAACCAAGCTCGAGATTCACTTTGTAAGTCATGTCGAGAGTCGAAATCATGCCGAGGTCCATTTAACCCAAGCTCATGAACCATGTCGAGATCTATATTTGGATTTTATTTCGAAATCCCACAATCATGTACGAAACCATGTCGAGATTTTATAAATTTCGAAATGATATTTTTCAATTTAAGACAAAGTTCGAAACTTCAGGGTTTCGAAATTTATAGAAGTCGAAACTAGGTTTTCAAACTAAGCCAATTTTCGTGAAACTATAATTAGACTAACAAACCCTAATTTTATATTTTTCTATACTTAGGGTTTTGAAGGTTAGCGACTTACCGTACGATAAGCTAAGTAGCTAAGGATACCAGGTAAGTGGAAGCCCCAACTACAACACATAATTGTATGTGCATGAAATTATGTGTTACGTGCTTTTATGATTTTATGTGGCTTCCATGAATTATGTGATTTCTTATCTAATTAATTTACATTATATGATGACATGACACGCATATTCATGGCATGACCTTATGCACGCACGACTAGTATAAGAGTCAAGGAAAGTGAGCGTGCATGAGTATAGGATCGCGTGAGAGCGATGTATATTTGCCGATATGGGCATTTGTGTCGACTCAATGATGAGTCACGGCTCTTCTATGCTACCATGGCGATTCACGAGGCCAAATATTACCTGATTCACGAGAGGTAGGGGAAATACATTACGGGTATTCACGAGGCCGACTGCTTGATTCACGAGAGGCAGGTAAATACCCCGTAGCGGGAGATGCAACCTGGAGGATGCGACTCGAGGGAATGAGCGGCACCGAGGGAACCTCGAGTGTTGGCGACCTCGTAGTGAGCTACCAGTGAGAAGCGCCCGCGTGTCAGACCGCATTGGGATGGAAAGGCGCCTTAGGGTTAAACGAATTTGTGTGCCCGGGTTAGCCTCTCAATGAAACTGCCTTGGGATTGAAAGGCACTATTAGCCTCTCAGTGTGGAGCACATTGGGATTGAAAGGCACCATAGGGTTAAGCGTAGATGGAGTACTCGGGTTTAGCCTCCCAGTGTGTGTAGTGTCACTTATTTATACCTTTGGGGTTTGAGCTCTATATGGTGCATAGTAAGATTGAAAGCTGAAGGGGCCCAAATATGTTATGAAAGGTCAAGAAGGATGTGAGAAGTAGATAGAATTGGCGTGAATGCCTTCACTATTTAGGTCACCTGCATTTCATGCATGGTTTTCACTTACTGAGCTTTATAAGCTCATTCCACGTTTTATGTGTTGTAGGACCCCGCGATCACGATACGTGATCATTTTCATGGCGAGGCCAACTTTTGAAGCTTCCGAGGGCTTTTGAGATGGAAGTGTGCATGGATGCGACCTCGTGGAGGCCCAGTAGATAGATATATTTTGACCCGCATGCGCGCTTTCCTATGTAAATAGTGATTTTGTAGACGACTTTACGATTCCTTTTTATAAAAGGAAAAATTTTATACGAAATTTCGCGTGATCTATTTCGTTATTACGACATTAGTCGCTTAGACTAGTTAAGAAAGTAGTGGTGGAAGGCGGGGCGCAACACAGCTAGACAGCTTTTTACAGTCCATCTCTTTCAAGAGCTTCTTACAGTCCCTTGAGAAAACTCACTTACTAAACATTTCAGTGAGGACAACACCTAAGTTTTCTCTCTTCTCTTGTGAGCTTTGAGCTAAATCTCTCGTTTTATTTCTCGTAGTAAAGTGTCGTGTGGTCTTCATGCCTCTTCTCTGCTATTTATAGCTGGGCTTTGTTGAAGAAGACCGTTGTGAGATAGCTCTCCTACCGAAAAGTGCATTAAATGCTCTTTACCTAAAATGGGTACTGTCCGGTCTTCATAGCAATTCGCGCTGTGCCATTTGGTTTTCCTTATTAGCTTGGCTTGACTTCAACTTGGCTCATCCTGCCAGCCTTGTTATAAATGCTTCCTCAGAAGTCTTCAACATCCCGCGTCTTGAATAATTTGAATTTTCGTCCATGTGGGGTCGGTATCTGCACTCCGGTCTTCAGCGACCTTTTGGTAGCAGTCTTCATCCGGTTGCTGGCGTGCTTGTTGAACTGCTGACTGGTATCCTGGTTCCATCTTTGTCTAACCGGTATACTCATTCGAGTTTGGACAATCACCAAACTGTAATTCTTTAAATTCACGATGTCTAACAGACCGTTATTCACGTCTGCGTAATAGAGAAGAGATATAAGGATTCTCCGTTAAGGGTCATTGCCAAGACTATACATATTCCAAAAATTACAGGTCCGCAAAATTATTTTTGATCGTGGGATTAATATATTTTCGAATCATGACAAAGTACTTGTTTATTTTGCGCATTAAATCCAATCCACTCCTATAATCATTAAAATAAACCAAAAAGAGCAAGAAAAGAAAAGCTACGCATATGCTTCGATATTACATGAGCAAGAAAGTGCTGAGCATCAATGCTAAGATGAAAAACAAGGTAGTCCTATAGCACCGACGAGGCCATCGATGGGCCGGCGACGAAGTCAAGTGGGTCTCATCCCGGGCAGTGTGAGGGTCGGGACATAGTCTCCAATGCCTTCCGTAGGCGGTGTTAGGCCGATGAAAGGAGGTATCGTTCCGCCTGTTATCGATGGTATTGAAGACGGCGGTATGAAGGGCAAACGTAGAAATGGAAATGTGAAGAACATTTAGAAATACTTATCGTAACTCTTCTTTATATTTGGAATCTTTGATTTAATTATCTTTTTGGTCGCGGTGGCATATAAGGCAACTTAAGTAAAATTGTGATTTTACGATAACAAGTTCAAAAATGAACGACACATAAATAAAAATTGTAGCTTAGAGTACTATGTTCAGAACCTACACATATTTTGAGGATGATTAACGCTAGAACTTTGAAAAAGTAATTCATTTTGAAACAAAATATCACAAAATTGCAATATTTAATTAATTGTTGTTAAATTGTTTTAATTTAGAAATTAAATAAATTAAAATTGACACCCGCTAATGCAGCGATACCAATAGAATAAGGTTGGAGGAACTCCGGCGTAATTCCAAATGCCAATCTAAACTTGGAGTGCTGAACAGTGCAAAGCTATTTACAGAGGGACACTGTTCCTCCTCTATCTCTTTTTTTTTGTTTTCTTACAAAATAATTTAAATATTATGTATATAGTAAATTATAGAGGAGATGGTTGGTGCTACTGTTCAAACCCTATAGTTAAATAATTGAGCCTAATATCATAGAGTGGAGTATATCTGTGGTGCTTGGAGGAGGATCATGTTGACGGTGACCTTTTTTGGTAGGTGCCGAAATACATCTGTAAAAGGCACATGTGTTGAATATTCAAAAGGGGCAGCCACATGTGAATAAGAAGAAAATTAGAAAAGGCTTACGGCTGAGTTTTTTTTTGTTCAAAGGCGTGCAGATCCTTTCACATGCAGGTTTCGAGGCAATTTTTGCCTATATATAGCAGTGCTCAATGAGGCAAATAAAGCACCACACAGATCTTCGTCTACTCCGAACAATTCTTTGTGTAGCCTACTCTTATATTGTTGTAGCTGCTTTTATACCACGTCAGTGTACGTGTCTGTAATCACTCCACATAATAAAGAAGTTCTACCCTCCGGCCCGTGGATGTAGGTCATTCTGACCGAACCATGTAAATCTCGTGTCACTGTCCAAATTTATTTTTCGTCTCTTTTATTTATTATCGTCATTTTTCGGGCAAAATAATTATCGGGAATTTCCGAATATCCTAACAAATTGGTATCAGAGCCAACCCGATTTATTTTTTAGCCACCATGACGATAACAAAGATGTCAATTGAAAAGTTCGACAGAAATGTCAACTTTGCAATGTGGAGTCTCAAGATGGAGGCCATACTCATTCAAGACGGTCGCGAGGTGGCGCTTGAAGGCGCAAAGAAGAAACCAACCGAAATGAAGGACGATCAATTTAACGAATTGGACAAGAAAGCCAGATCGGCTATTATACTAAATCTCTCTTACGAGGTTTTACAAGAAGTTTGCCACGGAGGCGACGGCCATGGTATGTGGGATGCGTTAAAAGCGATCTACATGAAGAAGACTAAGGAGAACCGGCTTTATCTAAAGCAGAAGCTATACAGTATGAAAATGACGGAAGGTGCTTCTATTCTTTCGCATCTCGATAAATTCGATTCTATCATTATTGATTTGGCGAACGTAGAAGTCAAAGTGACAGACGAAGATCAGGCCATAATATTGTTGTGTTCCCTTCCCTCGTCTTTAAAGCATTTTCGTGACACTATTATATACGGAAAAGATACGATATCATATTCTAGTATCAAATCCGCTTTACAATCGAAAGAGCAGATAGACAGGGATATTACGGGAGAAACAAGTGGTAGCAAGGCAGAAGGCCTGTTTGCACGGGGAAGACCAGAACGTAGAGACGCTGAAAGCAGCAGATCTAAAGAAAGGTCGAAATCCAGGTACAGAAATAAAGTCTGTAATTTTTGCAAGAAAAAGGGACACATTAAAGCTGATTGTTTTAAACTAAAAAATAAGGAGAAAAATAATCAGCAATTTAATAAACCCGCCGAAGCTAGTTTAGCTGTGATGAGAGCGATGGAACTATATTTGTAGCAACTGCAAATATTGTTAGGTCTGAAAATGAGTGGATCCTAGATTCGGGTTGTTCTTACCACATAAGTCGGAGTCGAGATTGTTTTTCCACATATGAAAATTTTGATGGTGGATATGTCTTAATGGGAAATGATGCTCCATGTAAAGTTGTTGGTAAAGGCACAGTTAGGATCAAGATGTTCGACGGAATCATCCGAACGCTCACAGAAGTCAGACATGTTCTAGATATGAAGAGAAATCTTATCTCTTTAGGCACACTTGAATCTCAAGGGTGCAGGTTCTCAGGTGAAGTGGAGTTTTAAAGATTGCCAGAGGTGCCCTTGTCGTGATGAAAGCTTGCAGGTCTGGAAATTTATATATTTTGCAGGGAACTACTGTTACAGGTTCCGCTGCAGTTTCGACATCCCCGGAGGTTGATACCACGAGATTATGGCATATGCGACTTGGACACATGGGAGAAAAAGGCTTGACGATTTTAAGCAAGCGGGGCCTACTTTGCGGTCAAAGTACTGGTAAGATGGACTTTTGCGAACACTGTATTTTTGGGAAGCAGAAACGAGTCAGCTTCAATTCGCCAGCTGTCCACAGGACGAAAGGTACTTTGGACTATATTCATTCTGATGTATGGGTTCCTTCTCGTGTTCCGTCCAAAGGTGGTGCAAGATATATGTTGACTTTCATTGATGATTTTTCAAGGAAAGTCTGGGTCTATTTTCTTAAGCAGAAAAGTGATGTTTTCCTAACATTTAAACAATGGAAAGCTTTGATTGAAAAGCAGACAGGAAAACAGATCAAGCGGTTGCGGACAGATAATGGCTTAGAATTTTGCGGAAGCGAGTTCAATGAGTTCTGCAAGAATGAAGGAATTGCTCGACATCACACTGTTCGAATGACGCCTCAACAAAATGGTGTTGCCGAGCGAATGAACCGGACGCTTTTAGAGAAAGCTCGATGTATGATCTCCAATGCTGGGTTGACAATTGATTTTTGGGCTGAAGCTATCGCCGCAGCATGTTATATTGTCAACCGCTCACCGTGTTCACCGATCAATTTCAAGACTCCTGAGGAAGTTTGGTCAGGTACTCCTGCTGATTACTCCAACTTAAGAATATTTGGGTGCCCAGCTTATATACACGTAAACGAGGGAAAGTTAGAGCCTAGAGCTAAAAAGTGTATTTTTCTCGGTTACGCTTCAGGGGTGAAAGGATATAGACTATATAATCCTGATCCAAGTCACCCAAATTCATAATTAGCAGAGATGTTACATTTGACGAGTCTTCTATGTTACATACTTCAAAAGAGTCTACTAATCCCTCTAATCAAGAAAGGAAGGATAGTGTACACAGCGAGGTGGAGCTCGAGATCAACAAAGATCCTTCAGATGATCCTTCGACGAGTTCAACAGATCAGAATGAGCCAGAACCTGATTCAGATCCTGTTGAGGATGAAAGCGTCGAGCAGGAATATTCTATAGCCAGAGATAGACAGAGACGGGAGATTCGACTACCACAGCGGTATATAAATTTAGTTTCGTACGCTTTATCAGTGGCGCAAGAAACAGGTGGAGGCGGCGAACCTTCTACCTATTCGGAGGCAATAACCGATGCTAATTCTGATAAGTGACTGGTAGCGATGAATGAAGAAATGGAGTCTCTGCACAAGAATGGTACTTGGATTCTTGTGCTGCCGCCACAGAATAAGAAAATAGTCGGATGTAAGTGGGTCTTCAAGAAGAAAGAAGGTTTATCTGGTTCGGATGATGCAAGGTATAAGGCACGATTAGTCGCGAAGGCTATAGTCAGGTACAAGGTGTTGATTTTAATGATGTGTTCTCACCTGTCGTTAGACATAGCTCTATTCGTGTATTACTTGCATTCGTTGCCATGTATGATTTGGAGTTAGAACAGCTTGACGTCAACACGGCGTTCTTACATGGTGATTTAGATGAACAGATTTATATGAAGCAACCTGAAGGCTTCATAGTTGAAGGCAAGGAAGACTAAGTTTGTCTACTGAAGAAATCCTTATACGGATTAAAGTAGTCTCCAAGACAGTGGTATAAACGTTTTGATTCTTTCATGTTGGGTCATGGTTTCTCCAGGAGCAAGTATGATAGTTGTGTTTACTTCCGGAAGTTAAATGACAGTTCGTTCATTTATCTGTTGTTATATGTTGATGACATGCTCATTGCGGCTAAGAATCTTGCAGAAATTCACCAGTTGAAGGCCTTATTGAATGGTGAATTTGATATGAAGGATTTAGGAGCAGCTAAGTTCTTGGTATGGAGATTAGACGTGATAGAGGAGCTGGTAAGTTACACTGACCCAGGAAAGTTACCTCAAGAAGGTTTTGGAGAGATTTGGCATGAGCGATGCCAAACCAGTCACTACTCCTCTAGCTAGCCATTTTAGGCTAAACGTTGCTCAGTCACCATCATCAGATGAGAAGAAGCGTATATGGCACGAGTTCCGTACTCGAGTGCAATCGGCAGTATTATGTATGCAATGGTATGTACACGTCCTGATATTTCACAGGCTGTTAGTGTTGTTAGCAAGTATATGGCTAATCCAGGGAAAGAACACTGGCAAGCAGTGAAGTGGATTCTCAGATACTTGAAGGGTACTCTAAGCTTTTGTTTGGAGTTTGGCAGAAACAGTGATACTCTCGTTGGCTTCGTCGATTCAGACTACGCAGGTGATCTCGATAAACGACGATCTCTTACTGGTTATGTATTTTGTATTGGAGGTTGTGCAGTTAGCTGGAAAGCTACTCTACAGCATGTAGTGGCGTTGTCTACTACTGAAGCAGAATACATGGCTGTTACCGACGCAATCAAGGAAGCTTTGTGGTTGACGGGATTATTCAGTGAATTAACTCAGAATCAGGGAGTTATTACAATTTCCTGTGATAGTCAAAGTGCGATTCATTTGACTAAGGATCAGATGTATCACGAAAGGACTAAACATATTGATGTTAAGTATCATTTTATTCGTGATACCATTGCAGATAAGAAGGTGTTTATCAAGAAGATCAACACAAAGGATAATCTGCGGATTTGTTTACGAAGGCTCTTCCAGTATTCAAGTTTCAAGCATTGCTTGGACTTGATTGGTGTTTCAAAGTTGGTGAAATAGCCCGTCGGGGCTAAGGTCGGAGGGTGACAGAGGTATTACTAGTCAAGGTGGAGTAATATACGGTACCAAAGGTCAAGGTGGAGATTTGTTGACGGTGACCTTTTTTGGTAGGTGCCGAAATACATCTGTAAAAGGCACATGTGTTGAATATTCAAAAGGGGCAGCCACATGTGAATAAGAAGAAATTAGAAAAGGCTTACGGCTGAGTTTTTTTTGTTCAAAGGCGTGCAGATGCTTTCACATGCAGGTTCGAGGCAAATTTTTGCCTATATATAGCAGTGCTCAATGAGGCAAAATAAAGCACTACACAGATCTTCGTCTACTCCGAATAATTCTTTGTGTAGCCTACTCTTATATTGTTGTAGCTGCTTTTATACCACTCAGTGTACGTGCTGTAATCACTCCACATAATAAAGAAGTTCTACCCTCCGGCCCGTGGATGTAGGTCATTCTGACCGAACCACGTAAATCTCGTGTCACTGTCCAAATTTATTTTTCGTCTCTTTTATTTATTATCGTCATTTTTCGGGCAAAATATTATCGGAATTTCCGCATATCCTAACAGATCACTTGTCGAGTCTCCCCTCGACTATTATTATTTCCGGAATCTATACCAAAGCCCATAAAAAAGAAATGAAACTAACTAAGTATTATTAACGATGCATAATTAATTTCTAGCAAACAAATCGAAATTGAATTTTTTTTCCAGGGAATTGCTTATTTATCTGAAATTAAATAACTAGTGGAACGTACCTTTGCACTGAATGGGCCACCTCCATTAGCCTTATTACAAGCCTTCGGTAGAGAGATGTCAAGGGTTTTATTGAAGGGCACTTGAAAAGCTCCTCTAGCACTATTAGGCACAGGCAATCTTGACCGTTGCTCATCAAACTCCTCAGCGAATCACAGCACTCATTCGACGGTGAGGATTCGTTCGATCCGCTATAGAGAGGTAACTGAGGCAAGTGCTGAAGCTGTTGATCATCGGGCCCGTGCATGCTGACCTCGGTATGTGATTGAGCTTTCGCATGGTGAGGAGATGATAATGATACGATCAGCGATATTATTGCTTGAACTGAAAGAAGACTGATTTTCCCCATGGTGTCCTTTTATTGCCTAAGATGATGATGATGATATACAGTTGTGCTATTTGGTGCGTGCGTGTGTGTATAAAATATTTGAGGGGATTCATTGATAAACTACCTTAACTAACTATGGTGGGCTGTGGAACATATTTAGGTGACTAGCTTTGTCTTACTTTGCACAAGCTTTCTCACATATGTCAAGCAAGTGAGTCCTTAGTTTTTAGTACGTAGGTAGGGCTTCTCGAGCATGGAGTTGACGAGTCTCTACATACATTTTTTTACTATTATATTTCATAAATTAAATTTCAGTGTCTTAAACCATGGTTCGACACAACAGCTATTAAATTTAAGCGGATCTTAGCAACAAAAATTTTACTCACCAATGTTTAGGGTAACATTTATGATCCCCATAGTTCGATGTCGCTTTTAGTGTCCCCAATGTAATCCATTTTAGACCGTTTCCCCACATAAATTAATCGTTAATTTAGACGACATTTAACAAGTGAAAAACACATACTTTAAATCCTCATAATTTTATCTTATGAGACTCAAACATGGAAAAATCACCTACACATTACATTGGGGATTGGAAGTGACAAGTAGGAATATATAGGACCAGTCACGCTTATACCCCGACTAAAAATATCGTTAGCCATATTTAAATTTTTGTTTTCAGCACCCGTCCCTTCAGATCTTGATTTTCTCACTTACACTTGAACGTTTTGCGATGGTCGTGGATCAAACTTTGATCACTTCAACTAAAAACTTGAGTTTGTAGGCAGATCATATTTATTTCCAACAATATCCCATCACCAAAACTCAATCCTTGCTCCCAAATCCTACCCAAGAACAAGCAACACATGACCACAAAACGCCTAAAAGCAAAGCAACAAGGAAGAAGAGATAACAGAGTCAAGCATGTAATCAAAGCCATGCAATGGAAGAATAAGGAAACGGCCGAAGCTTTATCGATGAGTGCCCATTTTGGTAGTAACGGAAACCACGTCGGGCGTTGGAGACTATAAAGGAGTTGTCTTATTGGGGTATTATAGCAGGTTCCAACTTACTTCTGCTACTGTTATAGCCATCTTGACTGAGATTTCAGAAAAAGCAGGGCTGAATTTCTCGGGCGATGTAAATGGATACCACATAAGAGAAGTACCCTTAAACTCTACAGGTTTATTCCATCTCCTACCGTTCTTGATTTATACACAGCTGTAACCAAAAGCATACATAAAAACTTCAAAGAAACATCCATTTGCATCAAAATGGAAAGTCACCTTATGGTCTAAATAAATATAAACCAACGATGAGCCTCATCAGTCTACTTAATAAACACCTTAACCGTAATAATAACCAGCATAACAAGCACTTAAGAAAACAAGACAAAAAAGCATAGTAAAAAAATCACTCACTAGAAACCAGCGACAAGCACGCCTTGAGCGTTCCCTTCCTTCACATTTCCAGCCTCGCCCTTCACCTCCCCGCCATCGCCTCTCTTGATTCTGATCTTATACTTAGCCTCGAACTCAGCCACTTCCTTCTTCTTCTTCTCGAGAGCCTCGTTGAGCCTCGAAATCACCTCTTCGAGCCCTTCCTTGTTCCGCTCCACTGCGGGCAAAACCTCTCTTATGGTTCTCTCCACCAAAACGCCTCCGATCATTCGATAGCAACGCCTCGAAGGGTCGAGTGGTTTGATAGCGTAGGTCACGAGCGTGTGCTCGCTCACTTCCATCTCCAATTCGGTGATCTTCGAGTATATTTGGTTGAGTTCCGATCTCATCGATGCGTAGATGTTTGCAATGGCCTGCTCGTTCGTTAGTTGTTGTTCCTCAGCCATGTCTATTAATACCTTAGTTTTAGGAACAATCAAATCAAACATAAACCCCAAATTAGGATTTCAGAGAAGAAACACTGAGATATATATGTATACCTACTATCATTGGAACATATTTGATTCCCCAGCCGTGGTGCTTTCAATTTCAATAAGAAAGCTTGGAACAATTGGACAGATTGCATTTTATTGAACTTTATTTCATCTCCATGAAAAAGAAAAGCTTTGGAGCAAGCCAGGGATACTCATGGTGACCAAATCCCAGTATTTAGTACCATCCAAAGCACATATTAATCTTCTTGAATCAACTGATTATTCAAAATAGTGAATCTCCCACAAGAGAAAAACCGTTTTTTGCAGCAAAAGTCAATGTTCATTGACACAAAAATTTAATTTTTACGAGCGATCATGAACATCCTCAAAGACTCGGATTTCCAGGGAACCCTGATCTGGTATAAACAGCTGAAAACAGCATAATGCTCTCAAAACTATTTTCTTTATCATAAACAAGAAATTCCTAATAAGGCTAGAGCAGCCGAGATAAGCAAAAATAGTGATTGATTGAAATAATCGCATTAATGAGACGACATACCTTGACTTCAGATCTGGAGAACGCAGTAAAGAACAGAGGTTCTAGATAGAGCAAGTGTGAAGTGAATTAGCAAACAATAACCCTTTTCCACCCTCGATGTTCGTCCAACAATGTTATGTACAGCAGAAACTCTATAAATTAATACAGTTGGGATCGGCCAAATTTATTAATTAAAAGAGTATTAATTAATCGATAAATTAATAATTATCGATAAATTATATATTATTAATTTATATTGATTACTTTCAAACTTTGCAAACATCAAAATACATTTTAATCTCCTATGTCCTTAATGAAGTCAATTAGGATCAAACCTTCAATCTCCCAACTCTATCATAATTCGTATGGTGTTAATGTAAATTTAAGTAATATTAATAAATATATAAACAAAAAATAAATGGCAATTGAGTCATTTTTCAAGTAATCTTCGTTCATGTAATATGAGAATATTTTGACAATTATTAATTTATAATTTATACGGGACCTATAGAAATTATCAAAAGTCTATTATCTTATTATTTTAGAGATTTATTAATTTAGTACGTTATCCCCGAGTAGGGACCGGCTGGAACTATTATATTAAAGAGTTTATTAAATTATCTGTATTAATTTATAGAGTTTCTACTGTAGAAGGTTAATTGAATATATTGATATATTTGGCTTTTTAATTAAAATATGGGTATTGAAATTCAGGCCCCAAAAGTGATTAAAATTAGTTTTCAGGACCTTTAAGAAAAAATTTTAATTTAAAGGATCCCATTTTCGTAAAAATTAAAGATAAGGACCTAAGTTACGTAACTGTTATGAACTGTTATCGGATGATCGTTTTCTGTTATTTTCAGAAAAATGAACTGTTCTGCAGAATAAAATTATAACTGCAGACCATATATTGTTACGAATAATCGGGTCCTTAAAACTAATTTTTTTCTGACAGGGTCTGAACTAAAATTTCAGACTCTGACAGGGGACTGGACGAAAAATTCCCCTTAAAATAATGCTATTTCAAGCAAAATTCAATAAAATAGGGTTATTATGATAGAAATTATTAAAATCGAGCGGACGCGCCATTAGGTGCTTCGCTGCGGCTAATAGACGCGACGGATGACGTGGCACGAGCTGATCCTCGCGAAAATCCAGTGGGCTCGTGTTCGGCCCCGCGTCGCTGTTAATGGGTGCGACGTCGCATTTAATAAACGCGACGCGTTGACACAACCCACTAAGTCAACACTAAATCAACTGATAGGACGGCCCACTACGCGTCTTAATGGGTTATCGTCGCGCTTAATGGACGCGTGTCGCTGCCATTGCCCGCGATGACGTCCTTAATACGCGCGGCGATTTCCCTATTTAAGCCGCTCGATTTTTTATTATCAATTCATAAAATTTCATACATATCCAAAATTGTGTCCAGAAAAATGTCTATTATGGCGGGTGAAATCATACACGAATCAAACACCATTCGATATAGTCTTCAAACCATCGGTTATCGACGAATTCGTCGCGAAACCAGTTTCGATCAATTTCTTAGTATGCGGTACGACATGACTTCCATCGACAGCACTGCTTTCTTTTAATCGTTCGGGTGAAGAACGAATACTATCAACACTCACGACTGTATCATAATCTCCTACTAATGTCTAGTGATGCCGACCTCGCATATCTTGGATCCCGACGCCGAACTCGATTACATTGAGGTCTTTGTGAACCAAAAGAGAAACGAGCATTATACCAATCGGTGCCGTTTAATACCACTTATCAAATGGCTCCCTCAGAAGCTGACGAAACTGGTGGTGATTTTTACGATAGGGACGACCCCGCATTTTTCGTAGGTACGATGTTTAATAGCAAAGAACATTTGAAATGTGTGTTAACGATTACCATCTGAGGGTTGTTAGATGTGAGTACCACGTGACCGAAAGTAATAGAACCGCATGGAGCGTGAGATGCAATCATAGCGACGACTGTAATTGGAAACTGCGAGTAGTCTTCAAACCGAAAAGTTTTTTTTGGAAGGTGACGAGATACGACGGACCTCACACATGCGTCACGCAGGAGTTGGCCAGCACGCATTGCAATGTTTCGCGTAATGAAATTGTGAGATGATAATCTAAACGGTTAAGAACGACCCTCAGTATTTGCCCAAAAACGTGCAGCAGCTCTTAAAGGATACTTTTGGGTACGACATCCCGTACTTTCAAGCATGGCATGGACTGAAGAGAGCAAAAGAGATTGTTTATGGTACTGGGAAAACGTCAATCTAACAGCTTTCTATATTCATGAAAGCGTTCCGACGTTACAACCTGAAACGGTGGTGAAGTGGTGTATCTTCAAGATATATCTGGAGTAAAAAAATTCGGGTGTGTATTTTGGGCGTTCAAACCTTGCATTGACAGCTTCAAGCACTGTCGTAGAGTGGTCTGTGTCGACGGTACGCACTTGTATTCGAAGTACAAGCATAAAATGTTGATTGCATGTGCACTCGATGCAAATCAGAAAGTTTTTCCACTTGCGTTTGCCATCGTTACAACCGAAGCTTCCATTCTTGGAGATGGTTCTTGAACTTGCTTAATGTTCATGTATTGGAGGGACAAGCTGTGTGCTTAATTTCAGATCGCCAAACAGGTATTTGTAATTAAAATAGATCAAGTTGTTGGTTTTTTTTCTTTCTACTAAAATTAGTTCATGTTACCTACGAACTGTAATGCAGTTTTACTATCCACAGTAGAACAGCCCGAAGCTTATAGGTCTCCGACTGATGTGCATCGTTACTGTTTACGTCACGTCATATCAAATTTTAACAAGGAGTTCAAAGACTGTGACCTAAAAAAATTGTGCCACAGAGCAGGGATGACGCATACGGTGGAAAATTGCGGACATGGAGCATCTTAAGAGTCTGCTCGAAGAAGCCTACAATTGGTTGTGCGAGATGATTGAGAAAAGTGGACATTTGCTTACAATGGCGGGCTTAGGTGGTTCAATGACAAACATCTCAGAAGCACTTAATGGTGTGTTCAAAGGGGCTCGCTTACTGCCTCTAAAAGCGATAGTCGACTTCAGCTTCCATCGATGTGCCGCATACTTTCGTGATAGGTATCAACAGGCAGCTGCGGCGATGGAGAGTTTTGAAACCTAATGGTCCTTATGCGTGGATGATTTTCAACGACTGGTCAAATGCCTCGTTCGGTCATTTCGTAACTGCTTTTGACCCGCGAATGCAAACCAGTATAGGTGTATACTTCTTCATCGGTGACCCAAAGAAAACACGTGGTGAATATTCAAGGAAGAACGTGCACTTGTGGAAAATGGGACCAACATTTCATTCATGTTCTCATGCGCAGGCAGCGTGCCACCAGTGGAACGTTAGTAGCACCCAGTCATTGCTCCTGTCTACAGTAAAGAAGCATACTTTCAGTCATATCAGGGAACGTTTCATCCACTGTGTGACGAGCGATATTGGGAGCCTGCTGATTTTTGCTTATACATAATGAAGACCGACGTGACAGAAGAGGACCAGGTAGGCCAAAGACAACTCGTATTCGCAACGAAATGGGTCAGGGTAGCTCAAGTCGGAGACAGAGTCAGAGAGGTCATGGGCGTTGATTGTCTGTTTTTTATGCTACTTGATGTAGTATGTCGTTATATATGTGTTTAAGTATTTTGAAGTAATATAATCGTTTTACGACTAAAAAAGTTTCAAACACAACTAAAAACCACCGAATATTGTCGAGATGTAACGGGACGCCCACAAGACACTTCCCGAGACGATCCTCTCGTACCGAGACACCCACAAGGCTTCATACTGCTCGTGGTACGCCCTCCAATTCTTCCCAAGAAATTACGAAAGTTGTGTCGATGAAGATCAACATCAAGACCTCTCGGACGTTGCGGGACGGACTGAATATCGAGAACTGTTGGAGCATGCGATCGAGATAGTGCAATTCAAGATGTTGTACAAATGACTGAACACGATGACCGAACGCAAGCTGGTCGACATTCGGCTCTTAATGCCGTAATCTCTGATGCCTGATCGTCGTAGGGTGCCCAAACGAACTGCTCCATAGACATGCTATCGAGGACTCTCGAATCGCACGCAAATTCGAGTGCGTTGATGAAGTATGATCGAAAGCGCACCTGAAATAACACAAAAATGATTAAAAATGACAAGCGAACATTTCAAGACTACGTAATATTAAAACAATATCGTCTTACTACCTCACAACATGTGGCGGCATGGGCAACTCAATTCCATCTTCAATGGTGGGCATCATTCCGAGGACGGATAATAATGGGCTGCACAGGTAATATACAAATCACGCCCATACCTACACAAAATTTAGATTATAAAATTAGTTGGTATACTCCTCAAGAAATTTCAATTAACCAAAAGAAAGCACCTGAAGCAATCGCAGAGCTCCACCGATATTCATCTTCTGACGCTGGCACGAAGTACAAAGCTCTCTGTACGAGAACGTCGGAATGGCACTGCCCCAGCTAAGTGTGCACGGTGTCAATGTCTTCGAGCAACGGAAGTAAAGTCATGGACGTCGAGCTTCCGCTGGATTCGGGGAACAACACCGATCCCATGAGCCACAGCGCATATGCACGTGCGCGCTAATCGACCTCATAATCTGGGCTTTCGTCGTCGATCTCGTTGGCTTCTAACCACTCTGGAAACTTCCTCAACGACACCTTCGTCCTGCTGTACGCACCTACAGCAGGTCTGTACCAGTCAGCTCCTCCAGGTAATCGAGCCACTGATCCTGCGTCCTGCTGTGGATCACACCACTGACCGAGTGATCATCGACGGGGAGTCCCCACAGCACACCGACGTCCTCAAGCATGACGGTCGCCTCACCCACAGGCAAGTGGAACGTGTACATCTCCTTCCTCCACCTCTCGATGAGAGCAGTGATCAAGTGTGGATCTAACTTCTGAGATCCAAACTATAGACGCCGTAGAACGACATCGTATCCAACTTTTCCAAAATACGACCGTGCAACTGCACTGGTCGTGAAAGCTTACCCTACACGACACTCTCCAAACCCCTAACGGTCAAAGGCGTGTCTAGGGCACCATCAGATTCGGTTAGTACATCGTTACAACGATGACTATCCTGGAATATCAACATGGAGCGATCTATCGGACCGTAGTATTCGTACGTATCCATCCTAAATCGAACGTTTACAAGTCAACATGCCACAACTACCAAAAGCACACACATAAATTCAATCATGTAGTAACAATTGAATCAATCAACCTACAAACCCAAATTTCAAGATTAGGTTTTGAAATTAGGGAAAATTCCTAAATCGAATCAAATCTCCAAAATTAACGTGTTACATCAATCTACTAAGCAACCCACAATATCTAATGCACTATTATACCAAAAACACAAACTTAAACTCAAGAATTCGACGAAATTTAACGAAACATCAAAATCAAGTAAAAAAATTAGGTGTTTCATACCCAAACGAAGCTTAATCGACGATGACGAGAAAGAAAGGATTTATCACGTGGTGTTCGCCAGAATCGAAGGGGAGGAGGACGGGAGAAGTGAGGAAGAAGAAGAAAGGGTCGCGGCTTTATTAGCCACGGCGAATAGCCGCGAAGAGTGGTTTACTGGGCCAAAACTCGGCGCAGACATTGTTTTGTGAAAATGAGGCCCGATTCGCCCATATGACGTCACCAATAGCCGCGACGTCGCGTCTATTAAATGCGTTTCGCCCTATTTCGTTAATCTTTTCGCATAATGACCCTATTTTATTAATTTTTTATTTAATTTCCATTATCTTAATTAAAAAGTCAATATATTTTCATCAATTTTGAGAATTTATGTTGATACTTTTTCATCAATTTATTAGAAATTACTTAATATACTTTATATATATTTGATTGTCACTTATGATTCAAAATATTTATAAAGGGAATAACAAATTTAATTTCGTTATGTATCATTAAGAAAATTGATTTTTTAAAATGGGTATTATGATAAACTTAAAGGATAAATGGCAAAATACAAAAGAAAGCTAGGTTTTGACTTGCCTACTCAATTGGATATAACCCACTCCATTTAAATGTTGACAAGTTACTTTTCTACATACTACCCCACCCATGTTCTAACCAATGTTATAAAAACTCGGTCTAGGCGCCCGCTTAGGCCGGCTACCTGCCGAGGTGAATATAGCCTAATCGGCCCCATAAATCGCGAAAATAACTAATCGGCCAAAAATCGGATTAACCGGCCGAAAATCAAACTAATCGGCCGACTAACCGGCCAATTAATAATTACAATAAAGCCCGCTAAAAGCAGACCTAAAAATTTTAAACTTACAATGGCCCATTTTAGGCCAGTCCGGGCTAGGCTGTGGAACTTAAAGTGAGTGGTATGCATGTATATGTAGTATACATTTCACCTTTGATTGTGAGACCTACTCGGTGTGGGACAAGTACAAGTGGCGAGAACATCACAAGTACGATTAAATTATTATACCGAAACTGAGAGCTTATTTGGAGAAAAGGGTAAACTATATAGATATATTTATTTATTCAACATTCCTTAAATACTTACAAAAGAAGTTTTAACTATTGAATATATAAATTCCTTTTATTTAACTAAGAAAGTTTGTTATATGTGTTACAATATATATAAACTAAAAATTAGGGTAACCTTGTCCAAATTATTTAACTAAGAAAGTTTGTTATATGTGGCAAAACTATTAAATAAAATTTATATAAACTAAAAAAATTAGGATAACTTTGTCGAACATTATTTTAAAACATTACTTTTAATGTTTTTTTGCATTGTTGTGAATGACGTCATTTATTAGAATTTCTAGACATATTTGATGTACATTTACTTTGATAAAATTTTTGCATATTGATATATAAAAAATTAATAATAAAATAAAGACCGCCTAATTTCCGCCTAGGCCCCGCCTAGGCAGTCTAGGCGTTAGGCCCCTTTGGGCGCCCGACTAGCGCCTAGCGATTTTTACAGTATTGGTTAAAACACCATCTACCCTAGTTACGTACTTAAATTTATAGTATGCCTGGAGTGGATTATGTCCAACTGGGTAGGTAAGGCATACTCGGAAAACTGTACTTATCTAATTAAAAAGCTAATTAGTGGTCCGAATTGATTATTGTTAAGGGCCTGTTTGGTTTCCAAGATTAACTCGTATTATAAAGAATAAGGTGCATATGCTTGGTTTTTAATTTACAGCCCGTTATTAATATGTAAGCCCATTATTAAAGTAGAAGCCCATTACAACTTAACTGAATTCAAGAGGTCAGATCCATAATATTGGGCTTATTCTAATTGAATTATGTTGGGCTTTATATATGCTATTGTACCAAACGGACCCTAAGGTGATTACAAAGTTTTCTCCATTACATTGTTAGATAAGGTTAATGAACTGAAAATGTTCATTTTAAAGAATGCAAAGATTAGTTAAAGAACATGTCTAAAAATGTACATAGAAGTACAATCGAAAGGTATAAAGAGGTACATTCGTAAAAATGTATATAAGATAATGTATTCTTTATACGTATGATGACTTTCTAAAATGAAATAATATGTGCAAAAGTGTATCTTTTGTACTTGATGACACCTGGTAATGACCGCTACAAGAGCATTCTTTTCATCAAAAGGTTTTACAAAGAATTTTCTAAACTTTTTTCGTAGCATAGCGAGTTCCCCTTAGCCCCAAAATAAGAGTATTGTTTTGTTCGTCGAAGTTGCGTGTACTTGAGATTCCACTATACTCCAAACGTGTATTTGAGATCCCACTATATTCCAAACATAAATCGTTAGTATCTCGGATACGTTTACCGAAACCATGGGTATTGACATTGTGATTCGCAGTCAATCGGTTCGTTAAATATCATTTGCTGCTTGAAGCACAAGATAACGTATTTCAACAGCCTTATGACCGGACCAACATATATGACTATAATATAAATTTAAGTAGATGACACATTTGAACAAATCATCACGTTACAGAATATGGTTGCGAAAGAAACTCAAATTTTAATAGCTTCAATCTCCACGTCAACAAAATTTTGAAGTTCCCATAAATGTCTTAGCAGTCTGTTACTTTACAACATAAAATTCGCACAAGTGCCTAAACTCAATGCCCACGAGTATATGTGTGTGCGAGTGTATGGGGTGTGTGAGGGAGAGGGAGAGGGAGGGAGAGGGAGAGGGAGGGAGAGGGGGGAGAGGGAGAGAGAGAGAGGGGGAGAGAGAGGGAGAGGGGGGGAGGGGGAGGGAAGAGGGGGAGGGAGGGAGGAGGGAGGAGGGAGAGAGAGAGAGAGAGAGAGAGAGAGAGAGAGAGAGAGAGAGAGGAGAGAAGAGGAGAGAGAGAGAGAGAGAGAGAGAGAGAGAGAGAGAGAGAGAGAGAGAGAGAGAGAGAGAGTTTTCATGGCTCAAAGGTCATGCTCTCAACCTCCTGCCTCAACGAGTTGAAGAGAATGGTCGAAAGGTACCGTTCTCCGAAACTCGGGAAAATAACCTGCATTGATTGCCATCTTAAATGCTCAACAAAGAAAAACACGTCGAATTTATATCGCAAAACAGGAAATAAACGTACGACAATTAGCTTTCCAGTGTTTTGGGGACGCTTTGCGACCTTGATCGCCGCAGCAGCAGCAGCACCAGACGATATTCCCATCTGTTACGACAAGATAGAATATGCTTATGCAAGAAAAGAAAACGAAGAGTGTATATATATAAATAGTAACTTACCAATAATCCTTCTTTTAAGGCGAGCAGCTTTGCAGTTTCTATGGCCTCATCGCTTGAGATCTGAGAATCAGCTCGAAATTAAAAGGCGACAAGTTAGTAGCTTACTTTTGTGTTGATAACGATCAGCGATGCGTTCTTACCTGTATCACTTCGTCGAGAAGACCGACGTCCAAAACGGGAGGAATCATGCCTGCACCTATCCCTTGGATCTTATGTGGACCTTTGCAATGCAAATACAACGATGAAATGAATATGCATTGGCTATAGATCTCGAATTCATCAGTATTGATTCCAAGTATGTGTCTTTGCCAAATTCAAAGTCAAACAAAGTTAAAACACATCAGCATCAAACCAATCTTAGAAAACAAAGTTAGGACAAGATAACTGAACTAAACCGCCCGCTGTAAGACTAGAGTACAGATCTTATATAATTTATTTATTTATTGACAATAATTCTGGTATGTAGAAAGGTCATCTTTACAAGTCGAACGAAATAGAAAGAATATCAAGCCTATACCAACCTGGTTTTCCTCCTGAAAGAACAGCACTCTCCACAGGTTCAACACCATATAACTGAAGGATGGATATAAGAATAAGAAAATATGTAAGAGCAGAAAAATTAACGAGGCGTAAGTCTCGGTGAAGCATGAAAAAATCTGACCTTTATATCGGGATTTTGCTCCTTGAGATATTTCCCTGTGCCAGTTATAGTGCCACCTGTACCAATCCAGAAACAAAAGCATCAACTTTTCCACGCGTTCCTCTCCATATCTCGGGACCAGTTGTCTCATAGTGTATCTGCTCCATTCATTAACATTCTATCGTTGTAAGACTTATCAAGAAAAATAGGTATAGATTGATTATTAATTACACTGGATTAGCGGGATTTTCGAACTGTTGAAGTATGTAAGAATCGGCATTTCATCTCTTATCTGCTCGGCCTTATCTAACACGCCTTTCACGCCTTACTAACATCGGTGAGCACAACTTCGCGCCAAAAGCAAGAAGAACGATTCTTCGTTCTACGCTGTAAGAATTGGGCATCACCAACAATGAGCTTGTAGCCCTTGATAGCTGCTATGAATGCCAACCCAATCCCAGTATTACCACTCGTGGGTTCGACGAGGACAGTCTTCATTCGGGTTATAGACGAAATAAAAACAAAAATATTAAAAATAACCACATGATACCATTATTTCGAACATGCTTCAAGATTTTTTTTTTTTTTTTGTCCTACACGTTGTTGAGGTGCCAATGAATGATCAATATGGATGGGTGCTTTTATTTTACCTTTCCAGGCGTGATAAGGCCTTTTCTTCAGCATCCGCGATCATACTATAAGCAATCCTGCATAAAAAAAAACGCTAGAAATCACGTCACATAATCATAGCAGAAACATTAAATCACCTCACATAATTATCTTTTACTTGTAATTAGTCAGATTTTTTGCACGGGCTTAAGATTACGGGTTGGATAAAATAAATGAAAAGGATATCCCAGCAAGAGCAAACAAAGAACAAAACCAAACGAGAATATGCAAAGAAAAAAATTTATATAGTTACACTTTGTAACAAACACATAGCGTGCATATACTTAGCTATAGTGAAATGGAAGTTTCACCTATCCTTGACACTTGAGCAAGGCTCCATCGACTCGATCTTTGCTGCTATGCGTGCGAAACAGCCATCGACTATATTGTTTAAGTACACCATTGGCGTTTTAACGATCAACTACATCAAAATAAGTCCAGAAATTATGGATGATATAGATAAATAGACCATAAAAAAGGCAAAAAGCAGATAGACCATACAAAAGACTTACTTCAGTGACATCTTTGGCTATTCCAATCTTCTCATCAGCCATGTTCGGCAACTACTAAGATCTTTTAAGGCAATTTGCAGTTGGGTCAACTCTTCTGCACAATAAAACAACCGCTGATATCAGAGAGCGGTATTTGCGCGCGCACGCACACGCACACACTGATAAAGATATCCGAAGTTCGGATCGTTTTTTCAGAACAGAACCATTTGAGTAAATTCGATGTCCTGCAATGAAAGATTAGGACATTAGGAAGAGGATAAGCAGCCACCGGTAAGTATAGTAGGACATTTGGGAAACATCTTTCTTTACTATTTTTTCCCGGTGGCTTTTAAGTTTGTTTGACGGTACCCACCATCAGAAGTAAAGTAATTCGCCACGAATTTTAGTTGAAGGCCAATATGAAGATTACTACGGGACGGTAAATAGATTGGGTTGAGTCACATTTGGATTCAATTCGTCTAATAAATTGTTTAATAAACGGTTGAAAACTTCAATCTTGCTGACCTGTTTATTTAAACGAGTTGAAATATTGAATCCTAACCCGACCTGCTTTAACCCAAATATAACTCATTAGCCCGCCAACCTGTAATAATTAAAAAAAGAAACAAATAACTAAATAATCAGAATCATACACAAATTAAATAAAACAATAGAGAAATAAAGCAGTTATTTTTTTTTTCTAACAATCGACAACAATAAAATTACAAATAATACAAGTCATATAATTAAATAAGAGCATGTTATTTTATTTATGTTAAGGATATAGTTAATAATTTATATTATTGAGTTAAGTGGGTTGAGAAACATATTGATTTCAGGTTGATTTCGTGTTGAAAACTTGAACCCTAACCTGACCCACTTAATATTTCGGTGGGTTTGGGGTTACCCATTCACTAAACAGGTCGAAAATGCTAACCCAAACATTCTATTTTTGGGTGCGGGTCGTGTCGGGTTGGCTAGTCGGGTTGGTTTTTAACACTCCTAAGAGCATCTTCCCCATAGCATAAAAATAAGTTAATCTTACACAAAAATACAGTTGCTACAGTGCTTTTACTCCAACCTATAAATTTTTTTTTTCAACGCTAATTTTTACTCCAACCCAGCAACTCTATTTTCTACACTAAAAAATAATATATAGGTTCATACGTTATTAATAATTAAAATAAGTTTTAAAATAAAAAATAAATAAAAATTAAAACTCTAGTTTTGTGATGAAAATTGTGTGTACTCTAGATCTACAGTATCTCTGCAGATCAACACAATATTAGTGTTAGATATAAAGTTCCATTGGAGCAAATATGTACTCTAGTTTTGTGTTTTACACAAAAATCGAAAGTACCCATTGGAGATGCTCTAATACTAACTAAAAATTAATTTGCTCGGAATATTAGTGTTAGGAATCTAACGAATATTAATTTGCTCGGAACCGATATCGATGGTGAATGAGAAATTAATCATTAAAGCCATGCGAAATTTAAAAAAAAAAACGAAAAAAAGAATAAATAAAAAAATGATTTGATGACGTGGCGGTGGATGGTGTGTCACTGACACGCGGACTGACGTGGCGCTGATCCGGCGCTGACTGGGCGTGGTGATGTGGCTGGTTGAAGAGGTATTGGGTATCAGTCCAAGAGTTATGACTATTATCAGATTGACCCTTGACCAAAGGTTGTGCCTATTTGCAAATTCGGCAGTCAAAGGAGGTCAATTGAAAAGTTATGACTTTTCGCGAATTGATCCGGCCCCTGCAGCTTTTCAGACAATATAAATAGGTCCCCTGGCAGAATACAAATTCATTCAATTCAATCCCCGCACTTTAGAAAAAGTTGACAGCATACCCCTCAGTAATAAAAAAGCAAGAAAGGCTCGAGTCTTTAGTAGATTCGCCCCATAATTCGTTACGGTGTGCGACTTTTCAAAATTCCTGAAGTCGTTGTATCTTCGGAAACGTATTGCTACAACCGAGGCACTGGAATACGGGGCAATAGCGTCTTATGGAAAGCGTACGACATACGTGCCTCGACTTCGACGTATAAAAGCCGAAACTCTGTCCGAGTTTACGAGCGCCACCGACCAGACGCCCAACACCGGAACCAACAGTTTAGTAAAAATATATCTATTTGCTGGTTTTCATTCCATTATTCTTCGGAACCTTTTTGCTGCTTTTCATTTTCATTTAGTTTCTCCTATCATGCTGTGCATTTTCTCAAAAACTCACGTGTTTTTACTTTCGGAATTAATGTAACCTTTGATATATTTTAGTAATACGTAGGGTAATCATAAGGAATATCTGAGTTTCAAGCTAATCGCCATGTATGTAATGGTAAAAGAATAGGCTGTGGAATATATACTTTGGCGGAGCCAGGGTAGGGGTTTAGTGGTAGACGTGTTCATACCGTTATGGTTACGGTTCACGGTTATGAACCGCTGGTTTACAGTTTGTAAAAGCGATAAACCTGCGACACTGACTGGCGAATAGAAAGCGGTGACCAAGACATAGAAAGCTGCTAACTGACGAATAGAAGAAGGACTGAACTGATTCAGGGGTATGCGATAAACCTGCGACACTGCAGCTAGAAAAGGGTGTGAAATGGAAAACGGAGACCAGCCCTCACTGACTCTCCCAGAAAGTGAGGGCCGAGAAGGTGGTGGAAAGTTGGCGCGCTGGCTAGGGTTGGGGATGGAGATGTGAAAGCCGGAACTGTGAAAGCCTTCTGGGACAAGCTTCTCCAAGCGCCGATAGGTTGACTTAGACGCGCCGAACATTTTCCAATCGTCCACCCCAGCACTATCTCCAACAGCCCCTCGCGAACGAGTTCTACGAGAGTGGACGAATCGGGGCTGATTGTGCTGGTGGTGGAGCGGCAGAAGACGTGTCGGCAGGAGTATGAGAGGACGAAGGTTGGTGAAAATCGGGTGCCGCCGGTCTATGGTGATGGGGCTTTTCGCTTCGACCCCCTTCGCGCGGCAACACCCGGCACGGCGGAGGATGCAGAGAAGACGCCCAGCGACGACGAGCGTGAGTTCTCGGAGTCGATACTGTCAGGCATGACTTCGGCGCGAAAAATAGGGAAATAGGAAAACTAAGGGCAAATCGACGAAGATACGAGAAATACGTGGAAAGGGAAAGGGGACGATACCTGAAGAAGTCGCAGATGAGGAAGAAATCGGGGCGCTGCGCGAATTCTGGACACTGTCGATTGAGGTGAGGAGACGATGGTGAAAACCCTAAAGCGACGATTGAGATTTCGTTTTTTTGTTAAGAATGGAAAGTTATTTGAGAAGAGGGAAAAAACGAAGGAAACCGCCTCGAGAAATTCAAAAAGCAGAAGTGACAGATCTGGACACGTGTCACCTCACGAATGCTGCCTTCCTCTGCAAAGATCACAGGACCTGTCCAATCGACATAAATACAAGTGCAGACCGGCTAAGGAGTCCAGAAGCACTAGAAAGGAGGAATGCTCTTTCAAGTGTACTCCGAACTGTAATACTCGGCGTCTTACAATTCAGAGTAGGGGGACTGGATGATAGGGGTAACCTTTAGCCCAGCATTCCTCCTAACCTGGCTACCTGAAGATAGTGACTTGGCGGAAATATCGACAGAGGGGGTGAACCTCTGGGTATCTGTGACTATGTACGGAAAAAAGTAGATGGTGCTGACGTGGAAATAGGCTAGGCGGGAAATAGTGGACCAAGCCGACCAAGGGACGCGTGGGTCATTGTGAGTGGTCGACATTGTGAGCAGGAAGGAGGCGCGCCAGTCTGACATCCGTACGCCCGCAGGTGCTGCTCTCCTATGTGGTACTAAATGTCGCTATCATGTGGTCCCAAAGGACTGCCAGCTGGGACGACAAGGGAAATGAGGGTATATGCGAATAGTGAGGGATCAGTGAGAAGACAGATTCAACACAAGACACAAAACACTTAGAGAAATCACTGTAGTCATCTTCTTCATCATCCTTTCCGCCATTAACACACTGAACGAGTGAAGTGAGCTTGAGTGTGTATTTTCCGACTGTGACTAGTGGAAACTATTTCCGGCGGCCCGTGGACGTAGGACACCTGTCCGAACCACGTAACTCTGTCTCTCTCTCGTTTCTTTCTTTCTCAGCACTAAAGTATAGATTCTAAAGACACCTAAAACATACAAGCCTAGTCCGTTTCACCCATCGCCATTTTCCCGGACCAAATACTGTTGATCGAGGCGTACCCGCATCAAATACAGCCGTCTGTGGGAAGGATGGACTGAGACGTGAGAGCGCTGGGCAGTGATAGCAAGGAAGGCAGGCCGTTTCTGGGTCTGTTTGAAGACAAGGCAAGGAAGATAAAACGAGTTGTGTCTGATTGAAGGCGAGACGTGAGAGAGACGATAGAAGAGCTTCGTTGTTAGAAGAATAGTAGACCCTAAAGACGTATCGAGGTGGTTACGATGGAAGAACAGCCAGCATTAGTGCAAGACCTGCAAGGTAGGTTCGAAGAGGTCGCCGGAGAAGTAGGGGAAAGCCCCACGCCTGCCCCAACGTTGGCCTCGCCGATCGAGACCCGGCGATTGCACCGACACCCACCTTTGCAGGACCGTCTGGAGCAGTTCCGCCTCAAACTCCCATAACTATGACGGTAGAACAGCTAGACTTGTTGGTGAAAAACGCTGTGGACGCGGCTATAACCGCTAAGAAGGCAAGGAGCAAGGGCAAACGGAAGCAGCTCTTTTCCGTTCAAGGCAGGACCTCAGACGGACATGTCTCAGAGTGGATGGAAACTGTAGGAGAGAACGCGATAGCCGAAGAGGGGACTTTACGTCCATTACCAGAAAGGAACCTGCCGAGAAGAGAAGTTGCCCAGGAAGGGGAAGATGGCAGGCCGGTGAACCTAACATCCAGACAAGGTGAGGAACTTCCCAGAGGAGCTCAAGAAGGGCCAGCAAGTCAAAGGAACGTAGCACCTCCGACGACTATAGCTAGTGAATGCAGGATTAAAGGAGATAGGAGGGCCGGCGAGCAGGAAGTGGAAGGGAGAAGCTGTAGTACACGTGGTCGAGGGGGAGTTGTTAGTTCCAAGGGGCAGGAGCTTAAAAGGCAGATGTCGGACTTGAAGAGAATGGTAGATGAGATGCGAAACAAGACGACCCGGCCACACCTCCGAGGGTTGCACCAGGCCGGCACACCTTTTGCCAAGGAGTTGTTGGAGGGCGAAGTAGCGCTCAACTTTAAGCAGCTGCCGTACGAGTACGACGGTACTACTGACCCGGAGGAACACGTGCTGCGATTTAAGAATACCATCTTGCTGCATAACTTCTCGGAAGGAGTAAAGTGTAGGGTTTTCCTGACAACACTGGTAAGAGCTGCCCAACAGTGGTTCAGCCAACTAGAACCGGAGGTTATCCACTCATTCGAGGAGTTCCAAGAAATGTTCATCACCCAGTTCGCTAGCGCCCGGAAGCCCCCTAAGTCTGATATGTCCTTGTTTCAAGTCAGGCAGCGACCGGATGAAAGCCTTCGGTCTTATGTCAGAAGATTCAATGTGGCGGCCTTGGAGGTACCCTCTGCTACTACTTCTGTTAAAATTAATGCTCTGGTTCATGGTTTGCAGGTTGGCGATTTCTTTGCGTCACTCTCCAAAAAGCCCCCACAAACGTTTGAGGAATTGCTGGGCAGAGCCGATAAGTATATAAATTTGGAGGAGAGCAGGCTGGCAAAGATCCGAGAGGTAACAACCAGGGCGGTACCTAAGAAGGAAACGCAGAATCATAATCGAAACAGGGCAAATGTCCGAGTCATTCACCCCCAGTGACCAGGAGGCCCATACCAGGTGGCGCGAACAGATTCCCCCTAGATATCAGAGATACACTCCTCTACGAACGAGCCTGGAAGAGTCTTGGCTGTGGCGACGAGACACCCAGATATCAGGTACCCTCGAGCTAGCCCCCGAGGATATCCAAAGCCCACGACGGGGCCCTTCTGCCGTTACCATAACGAATACGGACATCACACAAACAACTGTACGCACCTGAAGAATGAAGTGGAAAGGCTGATAAAGGCAGGGCACCTTAAGGAGTTTATATACCGAGATCGAGGACCGGTTCCGCCAACACAACCCAGGGAGAAGGAAGGCCCGGGACAGGACAAGGGAAAACAACCTATGCTGGAACCTAGTAGGCCTGGACCCAGCCAGCCAAGAGCCACATCCTCATCATAGTTGGGAGGCCCGGATGGTGGAGACTCACACAGGGCACGTAAGTCGTATGCTCGAATGAGAGAGAGGGGAAAGGCCTTGATCGGAGACAGCCTAGTAGGTCAAATGGAGAGCACGGGGAACATACAGTTTGGGGCGCAGGATGAGGTCGACGTTGTGCGGCCCCATAATGACGCTCTCGTGATCACCACGGACGTGGCCGGATACAACGTGTCACGGGTATTCATAGATGGAGGCAGTTCAGCGGATATAATGTTCTTGGATTGCTTCAAGCAGATGAAGTTAGCAACGGAGCTGAAGCCGGTGACTACTTCTTTATACGGATTCGGGGGAGCTGGCATACAACCCTTAGGCCAAGTCACACTCCCAGTGGGACTAGGTGAGGACCCTAAACGGGTGGTACGAATGGTTAACTTCCTGGTGGTTGATGCGGTTTCTTCATACAATATCATATTGGGACGTCCAGCTATTAACGGATTCAGAGCTGTACCTTCGACGTACCACTTGAAGATTAAATTTCCGGTAGGCGATCAGGTGGGGGAGGTCTCGGGAGATCAGATCAGTTCTCGCCGTTGTTACGCCAATGAAGTCAAGGTTGTGACGGGGGGAAAGGAAAAGGCGGAGTCGAAGTTAGGCAAGCCAAACGCACGAAACTGGGAGAAGAGGACGGCGAGCCTACGAAGCTGCAGCCCCAGCCCGACGAGGAGTTAATGACAGTAGAGCTCTACCCAGGAAAGGAGGGTTTTGTTACCCAGATAGGGACGAAGATGGGCAAGGAGACAACGTCGCAGCTGGTCGAATGCCTCAGGCGAAACGCTGACCTCTTCGCCTTCTCCCCAGCAGACATGACTGGTGTAGATCCCAAGATAGCTATGCACCACCTGAACATATTGCCAGGAAGCCGCCCTGTGAAACAGAGACTCCGACGATTCGGAGTCGAGAGAGATCAAGACATCAAGGCTGAGGTTGGAAAACTAATCAAGGCGGGACACATCAGAGAGGTACAGTTCCCCACCTGGCTGGCTAATGTGGTTATGGTCCGAAAGGGAAATGGCTCCTGGAGAATGTGTGTAGATTTCCGTGACCTTAACAAAGCCTGCCCCAAAGATCACTACCCTCTACCAAGGATAGATCAACTGGTGGATTCTACGTCTGGATGCGAGATGTTAAGTATGATGGACGCCTATCAGGGGTACCACCAGATAAAGCTCAACCCAGACGACATAGACAAGGTTTGCTTTGTCACGGCGGGGGGCACGTACGGTTACATCAGGATGCCCTTTGGGCTTAAAAACGCAGGAGCTACCTACCAACGGATGGTTGATACCGTGTTTAAGAACCAGCTAGGGCGCAATATGGAGGTGTACGTGGATGACATGTTGGTCAAGTCGACGTGGACCAAAGATCACATTGCCGACCTAGACGAAGCTTTCCGAACCATCCGGACGTGTGGCATGAAGCTAAACCCCGAGAAGTGCACCTTTGGGTGCAATCGGGAAAGTTTCTGGGGTATATGGTGACGAAAAGGGGAATAGAAGTCAACCCCAACAAGGTAAAAGCCATACTGGAGATGCAGCCACCCCGGAACGTCAAGGAGGTCCAATGCTTAACGGGTAGGCTGGCGGCATTGAGCAGATTCATAGCCAAGTCCGCGGATAGGAGCCTACCGTTCTTCAAAATACTCCGGAAAGGATGCCGATTCGAGTGGACAGAGGAATGCCAGTCGGCATTCGAAAGGCTAAGGGATTACTTGCATAACATGCCGTTACTGACTAAACCATTGCCTGGAGATGAGTTGATCTTGTACTTTTCCACAGGGGAACGTGCCGTGAGCTCGGTCCTCCTGAAGGAGGAAGGCGACACACAAAGACCAGTGTACTTTGTAAGCAAGACGATGAACGGAGCCGAAAGCAGATACTCCGAGATCGAGAAGGCAGCCTTGGCGGTCATGGTGTCGGTCCGGAGGCTACGCCCCTATTTCTTATCTCACAAAGTACGGGTACGCACCAATTTACCTTTGAAACAGACTTTGAGCAGGCCCGACCTTTCCGGGAGGATGGTTAAGTGGGCAGTGGAGCTGGGTGAATATGATGTTGAGTTCGAAAGGCGACCTGCCATTAAGGGACAGGCCCTGTCGGATTTCCTACTAGAATCTATCCGTGGAGAGGTGTCGCCAACCTGGAAGGCCTATGTCGATGGCTCGTCAACATCGACAGGAGCAGGGGCAGGAATCTTGATCATCACGCCAGAGGGGGATGAACTGCAGTTCGCAGTAACCTTTGACTTCCAGGCATCCAATAACGAAGCTGAGTACGAAGCCCTGGTGAAAGGGATGGAGATCCTTAGCAGCCTAGGAGCTACGGAGGTAATCATGTATTCGGACTCCCAACTAGTAGCCCAGCAGGTCCAGGGGAACTACGAAGCTAAGAACGAAAAGATGGTGAAGTATGCCGAACGAGTGGGGAGGCTGAGGGCCTCCTTTGATAGTTTCGAGATACGACAAATTCCCCGAGAAGAGAATAATAGAGCGGATTCTCTAGCGAAGCTAGCTAGCGCTGCAGTCCCTGAGGGGACTAGGAAAGTTACGATGCTGACGGCTAGCAGGGAGGATCACACGGAGCAGGTGGGATGTATAGGGGAAGAGGAGGACTGGAGAGCTCCTATCCTGGAAGCCTTGCGCACCCTGAACATAGGGATGCAGGAAAATTCCGACAAAGGTTTTGCCTCATCGGAGGAGAGTTGTATAAGAGGGCTTTCGTCCACCCCTACGCCCGATGTTTGTCCAGAAAGGAGGGGAAGTTGGTATTGGAAGAAGTGCATGAGGGATGCGCCGGAGACCACGCCGGTATAAGCGGTTGCTCGGAGAGTGATCAGAGCAGGATACTACTGGCCAACCTTGTTGAGAGACGCTAAGGAATTGGTCAGACGGTGCGAAAGCTGCCAAAAGCATGGTCCAAAGATCCACGTGCCAGCGGAGGAGCTGGGAGTGATGCATTCCCCATGCCCGTTTGACAAGTGGGGGATAGATATCGTGGGACCGATGCCCGTCGCCAAGGCCCAGAAGAAGTTCATTATAGTAGCTGTTGATTATTTCAGCAAATGGGTTGAGGCTAAGGCAGTATCAAAATCGACGAAACTAACATAATAGACTTCTTGTGGCATCACATCTGTTGCAGGTTCGGAGCTCCCCGGATTCTCGTCTCTGACAATGGCACGCAGTTCTGCGGGCCAAGGTCCGCGAGTTCTGCACGGGGATGAAGATACAGCAGAGATTCGTCTCCGTGGGACACCCCAAGCTAATGGGCAGGTGGAGGTCACCAATCGCACTATCCTTCGTGGGATAAAGGCCAGACTGGAGCAAGAGGGTGGCCGATGGTTGGAATCTCTGGACCCCGTGCTATGGGCATATCGCGTCACTCCGCGAGAAGCCACGGAGGAAACGCCTTTCCAGTTAGTATATGGATCGGCCGCCCTAATACCTGTCGAGATAGGGATGGAGACGCACAGAGTCATCCACTACGAAGAAGAGCAGAACGCTCGTCTCAGAAGGGAGGATCTGGACCTGATAGGGGAGATTAGGGAATTGGCCTTGATAAGGATGGAAAGGTACAAAAGTCGAGTAAAAGCAGCTTATGATCGAAAGGTAAAGCCCCGACGATTCCAGGTGGGGGATTTGGTCTTGAGAAGGGCAGATGTACTCAAACCACTAAGGAAAATCGACTCGACATGGGAGGGTCCCTACAAGGTGACCCGCGTTCTGGGAGGTGGTGCATACGAGTTAGAGGACGAAGATGGGCGTGGAGTGCCACGACCCTGGAATATCGCCAAGCTTAAGAAGTATTATGCGTAGTGAGAGCTGAAAAGATGTACATAAATCAAACAAGGAGGTGTACTCTTTTTCCTTCGTCAAGGTTTTATCCCAAGGGGGTTTTACTTGGCAAGGTTTTAATGAGGCACCATCCTCTGAATGAAACTATTTTTCGGAAATCTGTGTCCAATGGTACCCCTCCCTCTAAAAGGCCCAGACGTGGCCGCGCAGATGCGCACCTATTTAGCCCAGATGTGGCTGGCCCAGACGTGGCCGCGCAGATGCGCACCTATTTAGCCCAGATGTGGCTGGCCCAGACGCGGCCGCGCAGATGCGCACTTATTTAGCCAGACGTGGCTGGCCCAGACGGGCCGCGCAGATGCACACTTATTTAGCCCAGACGTGGCTGGCCCAGACGTGGCCGCGCAGATGCGCACCTATTTAGCCCAGACGTGGCTGGCCCAGACGCGGCCGCGCAGATGCGCACTATTTAGCCCAGACGTGGCTGGCCCAGACGCGGCCGTGCAGATGCACACTTATTTAGCCCAGATGTGGCTGGCCCAGACGTGCCGCGCAGATGCGCACCTATTTAGCCCAGATGTGGCTGGCCCAGACGTGGCCGCGCAGATGCACACTTATTTAGCCCAGACGTGGCCGTGCAGATGCACACTCATTTAGCCCAGACGTGGCTGGCCCAGATGTGGCCGCGCAGATGCACCTATCTAGCCCAGATGTGGCGGCCCAGATGCGGCCGCGCAGATGTGCACTTATAAGCCCAGATGCGGCTATGCAGGTGGTTCTTGTACAGAGGTACTCTGCCTCCAAGTCACCTTAGACAACCGCTCAATAAGATCAGACCAGGATACCACTGGCGAACCTTGCCGATCCTCATATCAGCCAGCGATGACCTCGCAGAACGGGGAGAGGTCGCTGATACTCAACAAGCCTGGGGCATCACCAGTCCCTCCAGGTACGTTCTCTGCCAGTTAATAACATTCTCAAAGAGGGCCGATTCGAGCACGGCCAAATAGCATAACAATTGGGAAAGTGAAGCTGGTAAGGTCAGAAGAAATGCTTTTGGCGTACTTCGAATGTGCTGATGGACCTCAACACCATTCGAAGTAGGGGGAGTGGAGAGCGGTAGTAGCACGGGCCCGATCGCTGACGGCGAAAGGGGGCCCAAAATATTTAAATTTGTGTGTGATTAAGTTGGAAAGCGCTACAGCAAAAGGAAAACGCGCTACAACATCACGCATATTGAACGATGGAGAAAAAAGTCACTGAGAAACATCAAAAAGCCCTCAAAGAAGCAACATGCAGGGCTTGGAAAAAGGAAACAGTAGCAGATGTCCAAAACAGGAAAATAACAAAAAGGTCCGCAAAAGTAAAAACAGCATTAATTGTTCAGAAACAGGAAACAGATTAGCCGAACTAGGAAGGTGGAACACTGGAATCGGCCGCAGACTCAGGGACCTCTGAGGTAGCAGATAGCTCCTGCTGCTCTAACTCCGAGAGTTGAACCAAGAGGACCTCAGGTGAGACCTCTAGCAGGGTAGGAGAGCAGCGGGGTACCTGGGCAGACCAGAAGTCAGGATTAGGAGCCGCCTCTGGATTCCCCTTGAAAGCTGGGGGGCGGCCATGGCTTCCATGGCTGCATCTAAGGTAGGCAGGTTCGCGCCCAGCAGCAAAACCCCCTAGGAAGTAATGCTGCATAAAGGGTGCGAAGTCCACCAGGAAAGAGTATCACACAGGTAGCCCTCATGCCAGTGCTGGCTCAGTTGGGCCAGGAACTTCCTACCCGGAGGGGACCCAGGAGATATTTCTGACACAGCTGAACCCCCTCCAACTTCCCTGAGGAACGACTATCCTCAACCTTAGCGGCATAAGTCCGTTCTAGCTCGGCCTTCAGGGTTTTCTCTCTCTCGGCTAAAAACTCCTCAGCCTTCAGCTTAATCTGAGCTTTTTGGTCATCTATGAGTTGATGCAGGCATGTTGTGAGCTCTGTCTCCTTAGCAGCAAGAACAGCTGCATTCTCCACCTCTAGTTGACGTGACCTCTCCAAAGCTAAGTCCCTGACATGGGTCTCGCGCTCGCTCCTTTCCTTCTCGAGCTCTTGCTCCAATTGGGCGACCTTTAAGTCCCGCTCCTTAATCTTTTCAAGTAGTGGCTCTCAGAGGAGGCAGCGGCACCAGACGCCAAAGTCGCAGATAAGAGAGTAGGCAACAGAAAGGACAGCTGACAATACCAAACGCGAATCAACAACGGAAACCAGCATAAAGAAGTTAGGGGCGGAAATTACCTTGGCCCAATGGTGGGCAGCGAGCTCAGCAGCAGAGGCGTCGGACTGACGACGAAGCGTTTTCTGTTGTTCGGGCGGCACGATGGCCTGAATGAATTTCATCTTATCTTCAGAGCTCAAAGAGTCGTAGCTGTCAGGCATGTCTAGTACCATCTTCCCATCAGCCTGCTGATCGACACCCCACTCAAGACCTTGGTAGATGAAAGGAACGAACTCAGAGGTACGGGTGAAGGGGAGCTGTCTCCACACGTGGCCTTTTCCCCTTGGCCACAGTCGTCTTCTTCTTTTTTCTTCTGAGAAGGCGCAGGCAAGGTGTCCTCTTTGCCCAGGTCACCCTCAGAGTCTAACGTTACCACCTCTGGACCTTGTGCGTTCGCTCTAGAAGGAGAGGTACGGGGAGATGAGGACCTGATGGGAGACTTCTCACCTGTCTCCGGGGCTGGCAGATCAGGTTCACCACGGCCTGACGAAGGAGGAGGTTCGACGGGAGCGACAGAATCTTCTTGCTTGACAGGCAAAGCCCGGAACGCATCTCTCCAAGAAAATGACATACCTGCAAAGGAAATATCAAGTCAGGAAGTAAACCCAAAAAGGAGGATAGGAAGCAGGGGGAACCTGCTTACCCTCAGGATCGAAGGGGAGAGGCCGCGACGAGAGGCTAAAATGGTGAAGTAAACCAGGATAAGTCACCAACTCAACCATGTCGAACTTCTTTTCGGAAGCTCGGGAATTCAGAAGGGTGAGAGCCGCTTCATTCTCTTCAGAACACTCGGGTTGGACCCCTGGAAGTCGCTGGGGTATCTGATGGACCCAGTGACGATGGGGAAAATCCCATTCACTTGCTGTAGGGGCTACGAAAAAATAGAAGGGGTGCCATTCCTTGTCTTTATGGGATCCTCTACTGAGGAAATGTGTGAGGCCGCGAGGATTCGCACAGAGATAGAAAAAAGGCGGGGTAGACTTGAGCTGAAACTGGGAAAGAACAAGTTCCACAGAAGGCCTCCCACCAGCAGCGGTGACCAAAACATAGAAAGCTGCTAACTGACGAATAGAAGAAGGACTGAACTGATTCAGGGGTATGAATAACCTGCGACACTGCAGCTAGAAAGGGTGAACTGGAAAACGAAGACCAGCCCTCACTTGACTCTCCCAGAAAGCGAGGGCCGGAGAAGGTGGAAAGTTGGCGCGCTGGCTAGGGTTGGGGGTGGAGATGTGAAAGCCGGAACTGTGAAAGCCTTCTGGAACAAGCTTCTCCAAGCGCCGATAGGTTGACTTAGACGCGCCGAACATTTTCCAATCGTCCACCCCAGCACTATCTCCAACAGCCCCTCGCGAACGAGTTCGACGAGATGTGGACGAATCAGGGGCTGATTGTGTTGGTGGTGGAGCGGCAGAAGACGTGTCGGCAGGAGTATGAGAGGACAAAGGTTGGGGAAAATCGGGTGCCGCCGCGTCTGGTGATGGGGCTTTTCGCTTCGACCCCCTTCGCGCGGCAACACCCGGCACGGCGGAGGATGCAGAGACGCCGGCGATGACGAGCGTGCGTTCTCGGAGTCGGTACTGTCAGGCATGACTTCGGCGCGAAAAATGGGGAAATAGGGAAAACTAAGGGCAATCGAGAAGATACGAGAAATAGGTGGAGAGGGAAACGGGACGATACCTGGAGAAGTCGCAGATGAGGAAGAAATCGGGGCGCTGCGCGGATTCTGGACACTGTGCGATTGAGGTGAGGAAACGATGGTGAAAACCCTAAAGTGACGATTGGGATTTCGTTTTTTTGTTAAGTATGGAAAGTTATTTTGAGAAGAAAGGAAAAACAAAAAGAGAAGGACAAACGAAGGAAACCGCTCGAAAAATTCAAAAAGCAGAAGTGACAGATCTGGACACGTGTCACCTCACGAAGGCCGCCTTCCTCTGCAAAGATCACAGGACCTGTCCAATCGACATAAATACAGTGCAGACCGGCTAAGGAGTCCAGAAGCACTAGAAAGGAGGAATGCTCTTTCAAGTGTACTCCGAACTGTAATACTCGGCGTCTTACAATCAGAGTAGGGGGACTGGATGATAGGGGTAACCTTTAGCCCAGCATTCCTCCTAACCTGGTTACCTGAAGATAGTGACTTGGCGGAAATCGACAGAGGGGGTGAACCTCTGGGTATCTGTGACTATGTACGGAAAAGTAGACGGGTGCTGACGTGGAAATAGTCTAGGCGGGAAATAGTGGACCAAGCCGACCAAGGGACCGTGGGTCATTGTGAGTGGTCGACATTGTGAGCAGGAAGGAGGCGCGCCAGTCTGACATCCGTACGCCTGCAGGTGCTGCCTCTCCTATGTGGTACTAAATGTCGCTATCATGTGGTCCCAAAGGACTGCCAGCTGGGACGACAAAGGAAATGAGGGTATATGCGAATAGTGAGGGATCAGTGAGAAGACAGATTCAACACAAGACACAAAACACTTAGAGAAATCACTGTATTCATCTTCTTCATTATCTTTTCCGCCATTAACACACTGTAACGAGCGAAGTGAGCTTGAGTGTATTATTCCCGACTGTGACTAGTGGAAACTATTTTCGGCGGCCCGTGGACGTAGGACACCTGTCCGAACCACGTAACTCTGTGTCTCTCGTTTCTTTCTTTCTCAGCACTAAAGTATAGATTCTAAAAGACACCCAAAACATACAAGCCTAGTCCGTTTCACCCATCGCCATTTTTCCCGGACCAAATACTGTTGATCGGGGTCGTACCCGCATCAAATGGCGCCGTCTGTGGGAATGATGGACTGAGACGTGAGAGCGCTGGGCAGTGATAGCAAGGAAGGCAGGCCGTTTCTGGGTCTGTTGGAGACAAGGCAAGGAAGATAAAACAAGTTGTGTCTGATTGAAGGCGAGACGTGAGAGGAGAGAGACGATAGAAGAGCTTCTTGTTAGAAGAATAGTAGACCCTAAAGACGTATCGAGGTTGGTTACGATGGAAGAACAGCCAGCATTAGTGCAGGACCTGCAAGGAAGGTTCGAAGAGGTCGCCGGAGAAGTAGGGGAAAGCCCCACGCCTGCCCCAACGTTGGCCTCGCCGATCGAGACCCGGCGATTGCACCGACACCCACCTTTGCAGGACCGTCTGGAGCAGTTCCGCCTCAAACTCCCATAACCATGACGGTAGAACAGCTAGACTTGTTGGTGAAAAAACGCTGTGGACGCGGCTATAACCGCTAAGAAGGCAAGGAGCAAGGGCAAACGGAAGCAGCTCTTTTCCGTTCAAGGCAGGACCTCAGACGGCATGTCTCAGAGTGGATGGAAACTGTAGGAGAGAACGCGGTAGCCGAAGAGGGGACTTTACGTCCATTACCGGAAAGGAACCTGCCGAGAAGGTAAGTTGCCCAGGAAGGGGAAGATGGCAGGCCGGTGAACCTAACATCCAGACAAGGTGAGGAACTTCCCAGAGGAGCTCAAGAAGGGCCAGCAAGTCAAAGGAACGTAGCACCTCCGACGACTATAGCTAGTGAATGCAGGATTAAAGGAGATAGGAGGGCCGGCGAGCAGGAAGTGGAAGGGAGAAGCTGTAGTAGTACACGTGGTCGAGGGGGAGTTGTTAGTTCCAAGGGGCAGGAGCTTAAAAGGCAGATGTCGGACTTGAAGAGAATGGTAGATGAGATGCGAAACAAGACGACCGGCCACACCTCCGAGGGTTGCACCAGGCCGGCACACCTTTTGCCAAGGAGTTGTTGGAGGGCGAAGTAGCGCTCAACTTTAAGCAGCTGCCGTACGAGTACGACGGTACTACTGACCCGGAGGAACACGTGCTGCGATTTAAGAATACCATCTTGCTGCATAACTTCTCGGAAGGAGTAAAGTGTAGGGTTTTCCTGACAACACTGGTAAGAGCTGCCCAACAGTGGTTCAGCCAACTAGAACCGGAGGTTATCCACTCATTCGAGGAGTTCCAATGTTCATCACCCAGTTCGCTAGCGCCCGGAAGCCCCCTAAGTCTGATATGTCCCTGTTTCAAGTCAGGCAGCGACCGGATGAAAGCCTTCGGTCTTATGTCAGAAGATTCAATGTGGCGGCCTTGGAGGTACCCTCTGCTACTACTTCTGTTAAAATTAATGCTCTGGTTCATGGTTTGCAGGTTGGCGATTTCTTTGCGTCACTCTCCAAAAAGCCCCCACAAACGTTTGAGGAATTGCTGGGCAGAGCCGATAAGTATATAAATTTGGAGGAGAGCAGGCTGGCAAAGATCCGAGAGGTAACAACCAGGGCGGTACCTAAGAAGGAAACGCAGAATCCTAATCGAAACAGGGCAAATGTTCGAGTCATTCACCCCCAGTGACCAGGAGGCCCATACCAGGTGGCGCGAACAGATTCCTCCTAGATATCAGAGATACACTCCTCTACGAACGAGCCTGGAAGAGGTCTTGGCTGTAGCGACGAGACACCCAGATATCAGGTACCCTCGAGCTAGCCCCCGAGGATATCCAAAGCCCACGACGGGGCCCTTCTGCCGTTACCATAACGAATACGGACATCACACAAACAACTGTACGCACCTGAAGAATGAAGTGGAAAGGCTGATAAAGGCAGGGCACCTTAAGGAGTTTATATACCGAGATCGAGGACCGGTTCCGCCAACGCAACCCAGGGAGAAGGAAGGCCCGGGACAGGACAAGGGAAAGCAACCTATGCTGGAACCTAATAGGCCTGGACCCAGCCAGCCAAGAGCTCACATCCTCATCATAGTGGGGGCCCGGGGTGGAGACTCACACAGGGCACGGAAGTCGTATGCTCGAATGAGAGAGAGGGGAAAGGCCTTGATCGGAGACAGCCTAGTAGGTCAAATGGAGAGCACGGGGAACATACAGTTTGGGGCGCAGGATGAGGTCGACGTTGTGCGCCCCACAACGACGCTCTCGTGATCACCACGGACGTGGCCGGATACAACGTGTCACGGGTATTCATAGATGGAGGCAGTTCAGCGGATATAATGTTCTTGGATTGCTTCAAGCAGATGAAGTTAGCAAGCTGAAGCGGTGACTACTTCTTTATACGGATTCGGGGGAGCTGGCATACAACCCTTAGGCCAAGTCACACTCCCAGTGGGACTAGGTGAGGACCCTAAACGGGTGGTACGAATGGTTAACTTCCTGGTGGTTGACGCGGTTTCTTCATACAATATCATATTGGGACGTCCAGCTATAACGGATTCAGAGCTGTACCTTCGACGTACCACTTGAAGATTAAATTTTCGGTAGGCGATCAGGTGGGGGAGGTCTCGGGAGATCAGATCAGTTCTCGCCGTGTTACGCCAATGAAGTCAAGGTTGTGACGGGGGAAAAGAAAAAGGTGGAGCGAAGTTAGGCAAGCCAAACGCACGAAACTGGGAGAAGAGGACGGCGAGCCTACGAAGCTGCAGCCCCAGCCCGACGAGGAGTTAATGACAGTAGAGCTCTACCCAGGAAAGGATGGTTTTGTTACCCAGATAGGGACGAAGATGGGCAAGGAGACAACGTCGCAGCTGGTCGAATGCCTCAGGCGAAACGCTGACCTCTTCGCCTTCTCCCCAGCAGACATGACCGGTGTAGATCCCAAGATAGCTATGCACCACCTGAACATATTGCCAGGAAGCCGCCCTGTGAAACAGAGACTCCGACGATTTGGGACGAGAGAGATCAAGACATCAAGGCTGAGGTGGAAACTAATCAAGGCGGGACACATCAGAGAGGTACAGTTCCCCACCTGGCTGGCTAACGTGGTTATGGTCCGAAAGGGAAATGGCTCCTGGAGAATGTGTGTAGATTTCCGCGACCTTAACAAAGCCTGCCCCAAAGATCACTACCCTCTACCAAGGATAGATCAACTGGTGGATTCTACGTCTGGATGCGAGATGTTAAGTATGATGGACGCCTATCAGGGGTACCACCAGATAAAGCTCAACCCAGACGACCTAGACAAGGTTTGCTTTGTCACGGCGGGGGGCACGTACGGTTACATCAGGATGCCCTTTGGGCTTAAAAATGCAGGAGCTACCTACCAACGGATGGTTGATACCGTGTTTAAGGACCAGCTAGGGCGCAATATGGAGGTGTACGTGGATGACATGTTGGTCAAGTCGACGTGGACCAAAGATCACATTGCCGACCTAGACGAAGCTTTCCGAACCATCCGGACGTTGTGGCATGAAGCTGAACCCCGAGAAGTGCACCTTTGGAGTGCAGTCGGGAAAGTTTCTGGGGTATATGGTGACAAAAAAAAGGGGAATAGAAGTCAACCCAACAAGGTAAAAGCCATACTGGAGATGCAGCCAACCCGGAACGTCAAGGAGGTCCAATGCTTGACGGGTAGATTGGCGGCATTGAGCAGATTCATAGCCAGGTCCGCGGATAGGAGCCTACCTTTTTTCAAAATACTCCGGAAAGGATGCCGATTCGAGTGGACAGAGGAATGCAGTCGGCATTCGAAAGGCTAAGGGATTACCTGCATAACATGCCGTTACTGACTAAACCATTGCCTGGAGATGAGTTGATCTTGTACTTTTCCACAGGGGAACGTGCCGTGAGCTCGGTCCTCTGAAGGAGGAAGGCGACACACAAAGACCAGTGTACTTTGTAAGCAAGACGATGAACGGAGCCGAAAGCAGATACTCCGAGATCGAGAAGGCAGCCTTGGTGGTCATGGTGTCGGTCCGGAGGCTACGCCCCTATTTCTTATCTCACAAAGTACGGGTACGCACCGATTTACCTTTGAAACAGACTTTGAGCAGGCCCGACCTTTCCGGGAGGATGGTTAAGTGGGCAGTGGAGCTGGGTGAATATGATGTTGAGTTCGAAAGGCGACCTGCCATTAAGGGACAGGCCCTGTCGGATTTCCTACTAGAATCTATCCGTGGAGAGGTTGCCAACCTGGAAGGCCTATGTCGATGGCTCGTCAACATCGACAGGAGCAGGGGCAGGAATCTTGATCATCACGCCAGAGGGGGATGAACTGCAGTTCGCAATAACCTTTGACTTCCAGGCATCCAATAACGAAGCTGAGTACGAAGCCCTGGTGAAAGGGATGGAGATCCTTAGCAGCCTAGGAGTACGGAGGTAATCATGTATTCGGACTCCCAACTAGTAGCCAGCAGGTCCAGGGGGAACTACGAAGCTAAGAACGAAAAGATGGTGAAGTATGCTGAACGAGTGGGGAGGCTGAGGGCCTCTTTGATAGTTTCGAGATACAACAAATTCCCCGATGATAGGGGTGACCTTCAGCCCAGCATTCCTCTTCGCTCGGACACCTGGAGATAGTGACTTTTGGGATATATGTCAGATGGGCAGTACACCTGGGGACCTGTGACCTCGTACGGAAAGGGTGAAGTGGGTCCCGGCAGCAGAGCAACTTGAGCGGGAAAATATTGGATAAAGGGCCGACCAGTGACACGTGGCATCTTATGAGGGATGACATTGTAAACAGAGGAGGCGCGCGCCAGTCTGACAATAGTACGACGCAGGTGCTGCCTCTCCTAGGTTGTACCAGACGTCGCTGTCAAGTGGTCCCGGAAGCGTGCCAGCTAGGAAAACAAAGGGAATTTGGGTATATGTGAATAGAAAGAGACGAGATCAAGGCAAGAAGACAACACTTAGATATTTTCCCACTGTATTCATCTTCTTCATCCACTCTTTCACCATGAAAGCACTGTAACGAGCGAAGTAAGACTGAGTGTGTAAATCCCGACTGTCAATAGTGCATACTGTTTTCCGGCGGCCCGTGGACGTAGGACATCTGTCCGAACCACGTAAAATCCTTGTCTCTTGCGTTTCCTTCTTCTTTAGCACATTACTAAACCTATAAAACCATAAACACACCAAGAACTCAAGGCCAGTCCGTTTCACCCATCCCGATTTTCCCGGACCAAATATTGTTGATCGGGATATACCCGCATCAAATGGTGCCGTCTGTGGGAAACATGGCTTGAGACGTGAGTGCGCTGGGTAGTAACAGCAAGGAAGGCAGGCTCTGGTCTGCTTGAAGATTAGTCGAGGAAGGCAAGTTGAGATCGTGTTATCCGAAGGTGAAACGCGAGTGAGATAGTGGAAGGTTGCCGTTGTTAGGGGAGTAGTAGATATCAGAGACGAATAGACGACGGTCGCGATGGAGGAACAGCTGTCATTGGCACAAAACTGCAAGGACGGTTTGAGGAAGCTGCGGGGAAATCTGGAGGAAGTCCTACGCCGGCTCCAACACTGGCCTCGCCGGTCGAGGCCCTAGTGGCTACACCAGTGCCCACCTTTGCGGGACCATCTGGAGCCGTACCGCCTCAAACCCCTGTGACCATGACGGTGGAACAGCTAGATTGTTGGTGAAGAATGCGGTGGACGCGGCCTTAGCCGCTAAGAAGGCCAGGAGCAAGGGCAAACGGAAGCAGCCCTTCTCCGTTCAGGTCAGAACCTCAGAGGGCCATGTCTCAGAGTGGAAGAAACCGTAGGAGAAAACATGGTGGCTGGGGAAGAAGCCTTGCGCCGCTCGCCAGGCAAAGACTCGCCAAGAAGAGAGGGTGCCCAGGAAGAAAGGAATGTGGGCCGCGGGCCCCACACTCTTGGGCAAGGTGGACCTTCTAGAGGAGTTCAGGAAGAACAGTGAATCCAAGGAATGTCGTACCTCCGATGACCATGGCCAGTGGACACATGGTGGAAGGAGAGGAGAAGGCTGGGGAACACCAAGCGGAGGTAGGAGCTATGGCACGCGCGGTCGAGAAGGAGTCGTTAGTTCCCATGGACAGGAGCTTAGGAGGCAAGTGTCGGACCTCAGGAAGGTGCTAGACGAGATCCGAAACAAAACAACCAGGCCCCATCTGCGAGGGCTGTATCAGGCCGGTACGCCTTTTGCCAAAGGATTGTTGGAAGGAGAAGTGCGCTCAACTTTAAACAGTTGCCATATGAGTATGATGGCACCACTGACCCGGAGGAACACGTGCTACGTTTCAAGAACACCATCCTACTGCATAACTTCTCCGAGGGGGTGAAATGCAGAGTCTTCCTGACAACTTTGGTAAGGGCTGCTCAACAATGGTTCAGCCAACTCGAACCAGAGGTCATCCACTCATTTGAGGAGTTCCAGGAGATGTTCATCAACCAGTTCGCTAGCGCTAGGAAGCCACCTAAGTCGGACATGTCCTTGTTTCAAGTCAAGCAGCGATCGGACGAGAGCCTTCGATCTTACATCAGAAGATTTAATGTGGCAGCCTTGGAGGTACCCTCCGCCACCACTTCCGTTAAAATTAACGCTTTGGTTCATGGTTTGCAGGTTGGCGATTTCTTCGCGTCGCTCTCTAAAAAGCCCCCGCAGACGTTCGAGGAACTGTTGGGCAGAGCGGATAAGTACATAAACCTGGAGGAAAGCAGGCTGGCAAAGATCCGAGAAGGAACGTCCAGAGCGATACCTAAAAAAGAAACACAGATCATAATAGGAGCAAGGCAAATGTCCGGGATACTCACCCCCCAGCGATCAGAAGGCCTATGGCAGGTGTGTGCGAACAGATTCCCTCCTAGGTATCAGCGATACACTCCTCTGCGAACGAACCTGGAGGAAGTCCTGGCTGTGGCATCAAGGCATCCAGACATGCGGTACCCTCGAGCCAGTCCGCGAGGAACCCAAAGCCCACGTCAGGGCCGTTCTGCCGTTACCATAACGAATATGGACATCATACCGACAACTGCACGCATCTGAAGAATGAAATAGAGAGGTTGATAAAGGCAGGGCATCTTAAGGAGTTTATATACGAGATCGAGGGCCGATCCCACCAACGCAGCCGCGGGAGAGGGAAGGTCCGCTACCTGACAAGGGAAAGCAACCTATGTTGGAACCTAACCGGCCGGGACCTAGCCAGCCGAGAGCTCATATTCTCATCATAGTGGGAGGCCCAGATGGCGGAGATTCACATAGGGCGCGAAAGTCGTATGCCCGAATGAGAGATAGAGGGAAACCCGGGCAGAAGGCAGCCTGGTGGGTCAGATGGAGACCACAGGAAACATACAGTTTGGAGCGCAGGAAGGACGAGGTCGACGTCGTTCGGCCCCACAACGACGCTCTCGTGATTACCACGGACGTGGCAGGATATAATGTGTCACGAGTGTTCATAGACGGGGGCAGTTCAGCAGATATTCTATTCTTAGACTGTTTCAAGCAGATGAAGCTAGGAACGGAGCTGAAACCGGTGGCCACCTCCTTATACGGATTCGGCGGAGCTGGCATACAGCCTTTAGGCCAGGTCACACTTCCCGTGGGACTAGGAGAAGCCCCTCGGCGGGTGGTACGAATGGTCAACTTCCTGGTCGTTGACGCGACTTCTTCATACAATATTATTGGGGCGCCCAGCCATAAACGGATTCAGGGCAGTCCTTCGACGTATCACTTAAAGATCAAGTTTCCAGTAGGAGATCAGGTGGGGGAGGTCTCAGGGGACCAGGTTAGCTCTCGCCGTTGTTACGCCAATGAGGTTAAGGTTGTGACAGGGGGGAAAGAGAAAGACGGAGTTGAAGCTAAACAAGCAAAGCGAACGAAGCTAGAGCAGGAATACGGGGAGCCTACGAAGTTGCAGCCCCAACCTGACGAAGAACTGATGACAGTGGAACTTTACCCAGGAAGAGAGGGTTTCACTACCCAGGTGGGGACTAAGATGGATGAGGGGATTGCATCGCAGCTGGTCGAATGTCTAGGAGGAACGCTGATCTCTTCGCCTTTTCGCCAGCAGACATGACAGGGGTGGACCCGAGGATAGCCATGCACCACTTGAACGTAATCCCGGGTAGCCACCCGGTGAACAGAGACTCCGACAGTTCGGAGCCGAAAGGGACCAAGGTATCAGAACAGAAGTGGAGAAGTTACTTAAAGCCGGACACGTCAAAGAGGTACAGTTCCCCACCTGGTTTGCTAACGTTGTCATGGTCAAAAAAGGAAATGGGTCCTGGAGGATGTGTGTAGACTTCCGAGACCTCAATAAAGCTTGTCCTAAGGATCACTATCCGTTACCAAGGATAGATCAGTTGGTAGATTCCACCTCTGGGTGCGAGATGTTAAGTATGATGGACGCTTATCAGGGGTATCACCAGATTAGGCTGAACCGGGAGGACGTGGATAAAGTCTGCTTTGTCACAGCAGGTGGCACATATGGTTATGTCCGAATGCCCTTTGGACTCAAGAACGCAGGAGCCACCTACCAACGGATGGTTGATACGGTGTTTAAGAGCCAGCTGGGTCGCAACATGGAGGTATACGTGGATGACATGTTGGTTAAATCGACTTGGGCAAGGACCATGTTGCGGACTTAGAAGAGGCCTTCCGGGCCATCCGGACCTGTGGAATGAAACTGAACCCTGCGAAGTGTACTTTGGGGTGCAGTCGGGGAAGTTTCTGGGGTATATGGTAACCAAGAGGGGGATTGAGGTGAACCCCAATAAGGTGAAAGCTATACTGGAAATGCAGCCGCCGCGGAACATCAAGGAGGTTCAACGCTTAACGGGAAGGTTGGCGGCACTCAGCAGATTCATCGCCAAGTCCGCGGATAAGAGCCTACCCTTCTTCAGGATACTCCGAAAGGGATGCCGATTCGAATGGACAGAAGAATGCCAGTCGGCATTCGAGGGGCTAAAAAATTACTTGCACACATGCCGTTACTGACCAAACCCTTACCTGGGGATGAACTAATCTTGTATTTTTCAACAGGGGAACAGGCCGTGAGTTCGGTTCTCCTGAAAGAGGAGGGTGACACCCAGAAGCCGGTGTATTTCGTGAGTAAAACGATGCAGGCGGCCGAAAGCAGGTATTCCGACATCGAGAAGGCAGCCTTGGCCGTGATGGTGTCAGTTCGGAGGCTGCGTCCCTATTTCCTATCTCACAAAGTACGGGTACGTACCAACTTATTATTGAAACAAACTCTGAGTAGGCCAGACCTTTCTGGAAGGATGGTCAAGTGGGCAGTTGAGTTGGGCGAATACGATGTTGAGTTCGAAAGGCGACCCGCCATTAAGGGACAGGCCTTATCGGACTTCTGTTAGAATCTACCCGAGGAGAGGTGTCACCAACCTTGGAAAGCTTATGTGGATGGTTCATCCACAGCAACTGGGGCCGGGGCAGGAGTCCTCATCATTACGCCGGAAGGGGACGAACTACAGTTCGCGGTGACATTTGACTTTCCAGCGTCTAATAATGAGGCTGAGTACGAGGCCCTGGTGAAAGGGATGGAGATCCTTAACAACCTGGGAGCTACCGCAGTAATCATATACTCGGATTCCCAGCTGGTAGCTCAGCAAGTCCAAGGAAACTACGAGGCTAAGAATGAGAAGATGGTGAGATACGCCGAGCGAGTGGGAAAGCTGAAAGCCTCTTTCGACAGCTTCGAGATACGGCAGATCCCCGAGGAGACGAGGAGACGGACGGGCGGATTCTTTGGCAAAGTTGGCTAGCGCTGCAATCCCTGAGGGGACCCGAAAGGTGACAATGCTGACAGCTAGCCGAGAGGACCGGATGGAACAGGTGGGATGTATAGGAGAGGAAGAGGATTGGAGGGTTCCTATCCTGGAAGCCTTGCGCGATCCTACACACAAGGACGCAGGGAAGTTCCGACAGAAGTTCTGCCTCATCGGAGGTGAGTTATACAAAAGGACTTTTGTACATCCCTACGCTCGATGCTTGTCCAAAAAGGAAGGGATGTCGGTGTTGGAAGAGGTGCATGAAGGATGTGCCGGCGATCATGCCGGGTACAAGGCGGTGGCTCGAAGAGTGGTTAGGGCCGGGTACTTCTGGCCGACCCTGTTGAGGGATGCTAAGGAGCTGGTCAGACGATGCGAAAGCTGCCAGAAAACATGGCCCGAAGATCCACGTACCTGCGGAAGAACTGGGGTTGATGCATTCCCCTTGTCCATTTGACAAATGGGGGATAGACATAGTCGGGCCTATGCCAGTCGCCAAGGCTCAGAAAAAGTTCATCATAGTAGCCGTCGATTATTTCAGCAAATGGGTAGAAGCCAAGGCAGTGGCCAAAAATGATGAAACTAACGTGATAGATTTCTTGTGGCATAACATTTGTTGTAGGTTCGAGCCCCCCGGATCCTAATCTCCGATAACGGCCACGCAGTTTTGTGGAGCCCGAGTCCGTGAATTCTGCACGGGGATGAAGATACAGCAGAGGTTCGTCTCAGTGGGACACCCTCAAGCTAATGGACAAGTGGAGGTGACCAATCGCACCATCCTCCACGGGATCAAGGCCAGATTGGACCAGGAGGGTGGTAAATGGTTAGAGTCCCTTGACCCCGTGTTATGGGCGTATCGCGTCACTCCGCGAGAAGCTACGGACGAAACACCTTTCCAGCTAGTCTATGGATCCGCCGCCCTGATACCCGTTGAGGTAGGGATGGAGACGCATAGGGTTATCCACTATGAAGAGGAACAGAACGCACGGCTCAGAAGAGAGGATCTGGCCTTAATAGGGGAAATCAGGGAGTTAGCCTTGGTAAGGATGGAAAAATACAAGAGTCGAGTAAAAGCGGCTTACGACCGGAGAGTAAGGCCTCGACAATTTCAAGTGGGGGACTTAGTCTTGAGGAGAGCCGATGTACTTAAGCCGCTGAGGAAGATAGACTCGACATGGGAGGGTCCCTATAAGGTGGCCCGCGTTTTGGGAGGCGGCGCGTACGATCTGGAGGATGAGGATGGGCGCAGAATACCCCGCCCATGGAACATCTCAAAGCTCAAGAAGTATTACGCTTAGTGAAGGGTTGGAGGATTGTATATAAATCAAACAGGAAGGTGTACTCTTTTTCCTTCGCCAAGGTTTTATCCCAAGGGGGTTTTACTTGGCAAGGTTTTAACGAGGCACCAACCGTTGAATGAAATGGTTTTCCCAGAAACTTGTGTCTTAATGGCCCCTCTCCCAAAAAATTGAGAATCACGAATCCTGTATTCAGACTGCCCTGGATTCCCTAATGGCCCAGACGTGGCCGCGCAGATTGCGCACCTAAAAGCCCAGATGTGGCTGGCCCAGACGAGGCCGCGCAGATTGCGCACCTATAGCCCAGATGTGGCTGGCCCAGACGTGGCCGCGCAGATTGCGCACCTATAGCCCAGATGTGGGCCCAGACGAGGCCGCGCGGATTGCGCACCTATGGCCCAGACGTGGCGCGCAGATTGCGCACCTATAGCCCAGATGTGGCTGGCCCAGACGTGCCGCGCAGATTGCGCACCTAAAGCCCAGATGTGGCTGGCCCAGATGTGGCCGCGCAGATTGCGCACCTATAGCCCAGATGTGGCTGGCCCAGACGTGCCGCGCAGATTGCGCACCTATAAGCCCAGATGTGGCTGGCCCAGACGTGGCCGCGCAGATTGCGCACCTATAGCCCAGAGCGACTGGCCCAGACGTGGCCGCGCAGATTGCGCACCTATAGCCCAGATGTGGCTGGCCCAGATGTGGCCGCGCAGATTGCGCACCTATAGCCCAGACGGCCGGCCGTAAAGATGCATACTCATGAGCACTAGATGCAGCTATGCAGGTGGACTCTATACAGGTTCACCAATATCTAACGAACTTGGCAAAAAATTGGACGAGGCCAGCGTTTGAGGTACCATTAAATCCCCAGGTACGCGTTTCTGTTCGTTAATATTTCCCTGAGAGAGGAATTTCGAGACGAGCACGGCCTGATGGAATAAAATTGGGGAAAGTAAGGCTGTTAGTCGAAAGGAACGCTTTGGTGTACTTCGAATACGCTGACAGACTTCAGCACTATTCGAAGTAGGGGGAGTAGAGAGAGTGGTAGTAACGCAGGACCTCAGCGAAAAAGGCCCAAACATGTAAATATTTAAATCTGTATGCGATTAAGTTGGGAGGCAAGCGAGAAAGGAAGGAAAACACGCCACAACACACGCATACGGAAAAAGAAACAGCAACAAGTGTTCAAAACAAGAAAAAAACAAAGAGGGGTCCGAAAAGGAAAAAAACAGCATTAATTGTTCGAAAAACAGGAAACAGAGTAGTAGGCTAAGAAGGTGGGGCACCAGAACCGGCCGTGGAGTCGGGGACCTCTGAAGTAGCAGATGACGCAAGCTGCTCTAATTCGGAGAGCTGGCCCAGAAGCACCTCAGGCGAGACCCAGCAAAGTGGGGGAGCAGTGAGGCACCAAGGCAGACCAGAAGTCCGGATTAGGCGCTGCCTCCGGATTTCCCTTAAAAGTTGGAGGGGCACTCATAGCGTCCATCGCTGCGTCCAAAGTAGAGGTGGGCTCGCGTCCGGCAGCAAAACCTCCCAAGAAGTAGTGCTGCATGAAAGGTGCGAAGTCCACCAGAGAGAGGGTATCACGCAGGTAGCCCTCATGCCAACTTTGGCTCAACTGGGCAAGGAACTTCATACCAAGAGGCGAACCCATGAGGTACTTCTGGCAGAGTTGGACTCCTTCAGCTGCCCCGCAGAATGACTATCCCCAACCTTAGCGGCGAAAGCTTGTTCCAACTCAGCCTCACGGTCCTCTCTCTCTCAGCCAGCAATTCCTTGGCCCTCAGCTCGATCTGGGCCTGCTGCGCATCAATGAGTTGATGCAGACGGGTCGTGAGCTCGGTCTCCTTAGCAGCAAGAGCAGCTGCACTTTCCACCTCCAACTGGCGCGACTTCTCCAAAGCTAAGTCCTTTGCACGAGCTCGCACTCATCCTTCTCTTTTTAAGTTCTTCCTCCAACTGAGCAATCTTTGAGTCCCGCTCTTCAATTATTTCGAGCATGTTGTTCCCAGGAGAGGCGGGACCACCGGGTGCCAAACCCCGATGGGAGGTCGCAGTCAAGAGAGTAGGCAGTAAAAAGGACAGCTGAGACAACCAAGCCCGAATCAACAAAGTACAAAAAATATATAGTAACAGTCAACAAAAGGAGACTAAGGGAGAAAAATACCTCGGCCCAATGATGGGCAGCGAGCTCAGCAACAGAAGCGTCAGATCGGCGACAGAGCGCCTTTTGCTGTTCAAGAGGCACGAAGGCCTGGATATAAACTTCATCTTTTCCTCGGCACTCAAGGAGTCATAGCTGTTGGGCATGTTCAGCACCATCTTCCCATCAGCCCGCTGATCGATACCCCACTCAGAGCCACGGTGAACAAAAGGGGCGAACTCAGAAGTGTCAGGAGGGGGAGAAGTTGTCTCCACATGTGGCCTCTTTCCTTTGCCACGGCAACCTTTTTCTTTTTCTTCTTAGGAGGCACCGCGAGGCATCTTTCTTGCCACATCGCCTTCTGAGTCAGATAGCACCACCTGAGGAGAGGAAGATCCAACAGGAGGATTCCCTTTCGCCCCCGAGGCTGGCAGGTCAGTCCCATCAAGACCTGCTGAGGGGTGAGGCGCAGCGGGAGCTTCGGACTCTTCTTGTTTCACAGGAAGCATACGAAAGGCATCTCTCCAAGAGAACGACATATCTGCAAAAAACATACTAAGTCAGAGAGGAAAATTAAAAAAAGGAGGTCAGGAAGCAGGAGGGGAACCTGCTTACCCTTAGGATCGAAGGGCAAAGACTTCGAGGAGAGGCTAAAGTGATGGAGAAGGCCGGGATAGGTTACCAACTCGACCATGTTGAATTTCTGTGCAGGGGCCCTAAGGTTCAAAAGGTTAAGAGCCGCCTCATTCTCCTCGGAGCACTCGGGCTGGACCCCTGGCAGTCGTTGAGGTACCTGATGAGCCAATGGCGATGGGGAAAGTCCCAGCTACTCTCCGTGGGGGCTACGAAGAGAAGTAAAAAGGGTGCCACTCCTTATCTTTGTGAGTGCCCCTGCTGAGGAAATGGCGAGACCGCGCGGATTCGCGCACAAATAGAAAAAGGGGGGGGAGCAGATTTAAGCTGAAACTGGGAAAGGACAAGTTCTATAGAAGGTCTCCCGCCAGCAGCGGTGACCAAGAGTAAAAAGCGGCCAGCTGACGTATGGAAGAAGGGCTGAATTGATTCAGAGGTATACGGAAGGTCTGTGATACTGCAGCAAAGAAGGGGTGGATTGGAAAGCGCAGACCGGCCCTTATCTGGCTCTCCCAGAAAGCAAGGGCCGGCGAAGGCGGGAAGTTTGCTCGCTGATTAGGGTTTGGGACAGAGACGTGGAAGGGCTGTGAAAACCCTCTGGAACGAGCTTCTCTAGACGCTGATAAGTCGACTTAGAGGCACCGAACATCTTCCAATCGTCTACACCTACATTAGCCCCACTGGTCCTTGTGAACGGGTCTGACGGGACGAAGACGAACCAGAAATTGGCCGTGCCGGAGGCGGCACAGCGGAAGATGTGCCAGACGGGGGATGAGCGGAAGAAGTTTGGGGAAAGTCGGGGAGCACCGTGTCCTGTGATGAGGCCTTGCGCTTTGACCCTCTTTGAGCGGCAGCGCCTGGCGCGGCGGAGGACGCCGAGACCCCCGGCGACGCCGAGCGAGTGCTCTCAGCAGCGGATGTATCGGACATGACTTCGACGCGCAAAGGAGGAAAACGGGGAGACTGAGGCCGAATCGACAAAGGGCGGTAAATAAAAGTTAAGAAAAGCGAAATAATACCTGTGAAAGTCGCGGATGGTGAGGAAACTCGGAGATGACGACGATTCGGAGCGCTGTGTGATTTGGGGCAAGGAGACGAGGAAAACCCTAGAAAGACGATTGGGATCTCGTTTTTTTTGCTAAGTGTTGAGAAGTATTTCGAAAAGGGGGGAAAAACGAAGGAAACCGCCTCGAGGGATTCAAAAAGTAGAAGTGATGGGCCTGGACACGTGTCGCCCTATGAATGTTATTTTCTTCTGCACAGCGTACAGGACCTGTCCAATCGACATAAATGCGACACAGACCGACTAGAGTCCAGGAGTACTGTAGGGGAGGAATGCTCTTTCAAATGTACTCCGAACCGTAATACCTGAGGTATTACACTTTGAGTAGGGGGACTGGATGATAGGGGTGACCTTCAGCCCAGCATTCCTCTTCGCTCGGACACCTGGAGATAGTGACTTTTGGGATATATGTTCAGATGGGCAGTACACCTGGGGACCTGTGACCTCGTACGGAAGGGGTGAAGTGGGTCCCGGCAGCAGAGCAACTTGAGCGGGAAATATTGGATAAGGGCCGACCAGTGTACACGTGGCATCTTATGAGTGGATGACATTGTAAACAGAGGAGGCGCGCGCCAGTCTGACAATAGTACGACCGCAGGTGCTGCCTCTCCTAGGTTGTACCAGACGTCGCTGTCAAGTGGTCCGGAAGCGTGCCAGCTAGGAAAACAAAGGGAATTTGGGTATATGTGAATAGAAAGAGACGAGATCAAGGCAAGAAACAACACTTAGATATTTTCCCACTGTATTCATCTTCTTCATCCACTCTTTCACCATGAAAGCACTGTAACGAGCGAAGTAAGACTGAGTGTGTAAATCCCGACTGTCAATAGTGCATACTGTTTCCGGCGGCCCGTGGACGTAGGACATCTGTCCAAACCACGTAAAATCCTTGTCTCTTGCGTTTTCCTTCTTCTTTAGCACTAAAATATAAACCCTAAAACACCACCAAGAACTCAAGGCCCAGTCCGTTTCACCATCCTGATTTCCCGGACCAAATATTGTTGATCGGGATGTACCCGCATCACCCGAGAAGAGAATAATAGAGCGGATTCTCTAGCGAAGCTAGCTAGCGCTGCAGTGCCTGAGGGGACTAGGAAAGTTACAATGCTGACGGCTAGCAGGAGGATCACACGGAGCAGGTGGGATGTATAGGGAAGAGGAGGACTGGAGAGCTCCTATCCTGGAAGCCTTGCGCAGGCCTGAACATAGGGATGCAGGAAAATTCCGACAAAGGTTTTGCCTCATCGGAGGAGAGTTGTATAAGAGGGCTTTCGTCCACCCCTACGCCCGATGTTTGTCCAGAAAGGAGGGGAAGTTGGTATTGGAAGAAGTGCATGAGGGATGCGCCGGAGATCACGCCGGGTATAAAGCGGTTGCTCGGAGAGTGATCAGAGCAGGATACTGACTGGCCAACCTTGTTGAGAGATGCTAAGGAATTGGTCAGACGGTGCGAAAGCTGCCAAAAGCATGGTCCAAAAGATCCACGTACCAGCGGAGGAGCTGGGAGTGATGCATTCCCCATGCCCGTTTGACAAGTGGGGGATAGATATCGTGGGACCGATGCCCGTCGTCAAGGCCTAGAAGAAGTTCATTATAGTAGCTGTTGATTATTTTAGCAAATGGGTTGAGGCTAAGGCAGTATCAAAAATCGACAAAACTAACATAATAGACTTCTTGTGGCATCACATCTGTTGCAGGTTTGGAGCTCCCCGGATTCTCGTCTCTGATAATGGCACGCAGTTCTGCGGGGCCAAGGTCCGCGAGTTCTGCACGGGGATGAAGATACAGCAGAGATTCGTCTCCGTGGGACACCCCCAAGCTAATGGGCAGGTGGAGGTCACCAATCGCACTATCCTTCGAGGGATAAAGGCCAGACTGGAGCAAGAGGGTGGCCGATGGTTGGAATCTCTGGACCCCGTGCTATGGGCATATCGGGTCACTCCGCGAGAAGCCACGGAGGAAACGCCTTTCCAGTTAGTATATGGATCGGCCGCCCTAATACCTGTCGAGATAGGGATGGAGACGCACAGAGTCATCCACTACGAAGAAGAGCAGAACGCTCGTCTCAGAAGGGAGGATCTGGACCTGATAGGGGAAACTAGGGAATTGGCCTTGATAAGGATGGAAAGGTACAAAAGTCGAGTAAAAGCAGCTTATGATCGGAAGGTAAAGCCCCGACGATTCCAGGTGGGGGATTTGGTCTTGAGAAGGGCAGATGTACTCAAACCACTAAGGAAAATCGACTCGACATGGGAGGGTCCCTACAAGGTGACCCGCGTTCTGGGAGGTGGTGCATACGAGTTAGAGGACGAAGATGGCGTGGAGTGCCACGACCCTGGAATATCGCTAAGCTTAAGAAGTATTGTGCGTAGTGAGAAGATGTACATGAATCAAACAAGGAGGTGTACTCTTTTTCCTTCGTCAAGGTTTTATCCCAAGGGGGTTTTACTTGACAAGGTTTTAAACGAGGCACCATCCTCTGAATGAAACTATTTTCGGAAATCTGTGTCCCAATGGTACCCCTCCCTCTAAAAGGACCAGACGTGGCCGCACAGATGCGCACTTATTTAGCCCAGATGTGGCTGGCCCAGACGTGGCCGCGCAGATGCGCACTTATTTAGCCCAAACGTGGCTGGCCCAGACGCGGTCGTGCAGATGCACACCTATTTAGCCTAGATGTGGCTGGCCCAGACATGGCCGCGCAGATGCGCACTTATTTAGCCCAGACGTGGCGTGGCCCAGACGCGGCCGTGCAGATGCACACCTATTTAGCCCAGATGTGGCTGGCCCAGACATGCCGCGCAGATGCACACTTATTTAGCCCAGATATGGCTGGCCAGACGTGGCCGCGCAGATGCGCACTTATTTAGCCCAGACGTGGCTGGCCCAGACGCGGCCGTGCAGATGCACACCTATTTAGCCCAGATGTGGCTGGCCCAGACGTGGCCGCGCAGATGCGCACTTATTTAGCCCAGATGTGGCTGGCCCAGACGCGGCCGCGCAGATGCGCACCTATCTAGCCCAGATGTGGCTGGCCCAGATGCGGCCGCGCAGATGCGCACTTATAAGCCAGATGCGGCTATGCAAGTGGTTCTTGTACAGAGGTACTCCGCTCCAAGTCACCTTAGACAACCACTCAATAAGATCGGAACGGGATACCACTGGCGAACCTGGCCAGTCCTCATATCAGCCAGCGATGACCTCGCAGAACGGAGAGAGGTCCGCTGATACGCAACAAACCTGAGGCATCACCTAGTCCCTTCAGGTACGTTTCTGTGCCAGTTAATAACATTCTCAAAGAGGAGCCGATTCGAGCACGGCTAAATAGCATAACAATTGGAAAGGTGAAGCTGGTAAGGTCAAAAGAAATGCTTTTGGTGTACTTCGAATGTGCTGATGGACCTCAACACTATTCGAAGTAGGGGGAGGGAGAGCCGGTAGTAGCACAGGCCCAATCGTCGACGGTGAAAGGGGGCCCAAAATATTTAAACTTTGTGTATGATTAAGTTGGAAAGCGCTACAGCAAAAGGAAAAACGCGCTACAAACATCACGCATATTGAACGACGGAGAAAAAAAGGATCGCTGGGAAAGCATCACAAAAGCCCTCAAAGAAGCAACATACAGGGCTTGGGAAAAAGAAACAGTAGCAGATGTCCAAAACAGGAAAATAACGAAAAGGCCCGCAAAAGTAAAAACAGCATTAATTGTTCAGAAACAGGAAACAGATCGGCGAACTAGGAGGGTGGAACACTGGAATCGGCCGGAGACTCAGGGACCTCTGAGGTAGCAGATAGCTACTGCTGCTCTAACTCGGAGAGTTGAACCAGGAGGACCTCAGGGTAGGAGAGCAGCGAGGTACCTGGGTAGACCAGAAGTCAGGATTAGGAGCCGCCTCTGGATCCCCCTTGAAAGCTGGGGGGCGTCCATGGCTTCCATTGCTGTATCTAAGGTAGAGGCAGGTTCGCACCCAGCAGCGGGAAGTAATGCTGCATGAAGGGTGCGAAGTCCACCAGGGAAAGAGTATCACACATGTAGCCCTCATGCCAGTGCTGGCTCAGTTGGGCCAGGAACTTCCTACCCGGAGGGGAACCCAGGAGATACTTCTGGCACAGCTGGACTCCCTCCAGCTTCCCCGCGGAATGACTATCCTCAACCTTAGCGGCATAAGTCCGTTCTAGCTCGGCCTTCAGGGTTTTCTCTCTCTCGGCTAACAGCTCCTCAGCCTTCAGCTTGATCTGGGGTTGTTGGTCATCTATGAGCCGATGCAGGCATGTTGTGAGCTCTATCTCCTTAGCAGCAAGAGCAGCTGCATTCTCCACCTCTAGTTGACGTAACCTCTCCAAAGCTAAGTCCCTGACACGGGTCTCGCGCTCGCTCCTTTCCTTCTCGAGCTCTTGCTCCAATTGGGCGACCTTTAAGTCCCCATCCTTAATCTTTTCAAGTAAGTGGCTCTCAGAGGAGGCAGCGGCACCAGACGCCAAAGTCGCAGATAAGAGAGTAGGCAACAGGAAGAACAGCTGACAATACCAAACGCGAATCAACAACGGAAAACCAGCATAAAGAAGTTAGGAGCAAAAATTACCTTAGCCCAATAATGGGCAGCAAGCTCGGCAGCAGAGGCGTCGGACTGACGACGAAGCGTTTTCTGTTGGGCGGGCGGCACGATGGCCTGAATAAATTTCACCTATCTTCAGAGCTCAAAGAGTCATAGCTGTCAGGCATGTCTAGTACCATCTTCCCATCAGCCTGCTGATCGACACCCCACTCAAGACCTTGGTAGATGAAAGGAACGAACTCAGAGGTACCGGATGAGGGGGGCTGTCTCCACACGTGGCCTTTTCCCCTTGGCCACAGTCGTCTTCTTCTTTTTCTTCTGAGAAGGCGCAGGTAAGGTGTCCTCTTTGCCCAGGTCACCCTCAGAGTCTAACGTTACCACCTCTGGACCTTGTGCGTCCGCTCTAGAAGGAGAGGTACGGGGAGATGAGGACCTAATGGGAGATTTCTCACCCATCTTTGGGGCTGACAGATCGGGTTCGCCATGGCCTGACGAAGGAGGAGGTTCGACGGCAGAATCTTCTGCTTAACAGGCAAAGCTCGGAACGCATCTCTCCAAGAAAACGACATACCTGCAAAGGAAATGTCAAGTCAGGAAATAAACCTCAAAGGGAGGATAGGAAGCAGGGGGAAACCTGCTTACCCTCAGGATTGAAGGGGAGAGGCCGCGATGAGAGGCTAAAGTGGTGAAGTAAACCAGGATAAGTCACCAACTCAACCATGTCGAACTTCTTTTCAGAAGCTCGGGAATTCAGAAGGGTGAGAGCCGCTTCATTCTCTTCAGAACACTCGGGTTGGACCCCTGGAAGTCGCTGGGTATCTGATGGACCCAGTGACGATGGGGAAAATCCCAGTCACTTGCTGTAGGGGCTACGAAAAGTAGAAGGGGTGCCATTCCTTGTCTTTATGGGATCCCCTACTGAGGAAATGAATGAGGCCGCGAGGATTCGCACAGAGATAGAAAAAGGGCGGGGTAGACTTGAGCTGAAACTGGGAAAGAACAAGTTCCACAGAAGGCCTCCCACCAGCAGCGGTGACTAAGACATAGAAAGCTGCTAACTGACGAATAGAAGAAGGACTGAACTGATTCAAGGGTATGCGATAAACCTGCGACACTGCAGCTAGAAAAGGGTGAACTGGAAAACGGAGACCAGCCCTCACTTGACTCTCCCAGAAAGTGAGGGCCGGGAGAAGGTGGAAAGTTGGCGCGCTGGCTAGGGTTAGGGATGGAGATATGAAAGCGGAACTGTGAAAGCCTTCTGGAACAAACTTCTCCAAGCGCCGATAGGTTGACTTAGACGCGCGAACATTTTCCAATCGTCCACCCTAGCACTATCTCCGACAGCCCCTCGTGAACGAGTTCGACGAGATGTGGACGAATCAGGGGCTGATTGTGCTGGTGGGAGCAGCAGAAGACGTGTCGGCGGGAGCATGAGAAGACGAAGGTTGGGGAAAATCGGGTGCCGCCGCATCTGGTGATGGGGCTTTTCGCTTCGACCCCTTTGCGGGCCAACACCCCGGCACGGCGTAGGATGCAGAGACGCCCGGCGATGACGAGGGTGCGCTCTCGGAGTCGGGTACTATCAGGCATGACTTCGGCACGAAAAAATGGGGAAATAGGGAAAACTAAGGGCAAATCGATGAAGATACGAGAAATAGGTGGAGAGGGAAACGGGACGATACCTGGAGAAGTCGTAGATGAGGAAGAAATCGGGGCGCTGCGCGAATTCTGTACACTGTGCGATGGAGGTGAGGAGACGATGGTGAAAACCCTAAAGTGACGATTGGGATTTCGTTTTTTTTTTTGTTAAGTATGGAAAGTTATTTTGAGAAGAGGAAAAAACGAAGGAAGCCGCCTCGAGAAATTCAAAAAGCAGAAGTGACAGATCTGGACACGTGTCACCTCACAAAAAAGGCCGCCTTCCTCTGCAAAGATCACCAGGACCTGTCCAATCGACATAAATACAGTGCAGACCGGCTAAGGACTCCAGAAGAAGCACTAGAAAGGAGGAATGCTCTTTCAAGTGTACTCCGAACTGTAATACTCGGTGTCTTACAATTCAGAGTAGGAGGACTGGATGATAGGGGTAACCTTTAGCCCAGCATTCCTCCTAACCTGGCTACCTGAAGATAGTGACTTGACGGAAATATCGACAGAGTGGGTGGACCACTGGGTATCTGTGACTATGTACGGAAAAAGTAGATGGGTTCTGACGTGGAAATAGTCTAGGTGGGAAATAGTGGACCAAGCCGACCAAGGGACGCGTGGGTCATTGTGAGTGGTCGACATTGTGAGCAGGAAGGAGGCGCGCCAGTCTGACATCCGTACGCCCGCAGGTGCTGCCTCTCCTATGTGGTACTAAACGTCGCTATCATGTGGTCCCGAAGGACTGCCAGCTGGGACGACAAAGGGAAATGATGGTATATGCGAATAGTGAGGGATCAGTGAGAAGAGAGATTCAACACAAGACACAAAACACTTAAAGAAATCATTGTATTCATCTTCTTCATTATCTTTTCCGCCATTAACACACTGTAACGAGCGAAGTGAGCTTGAGTGTATATTTCCGACTGTGACTAGTGGAAACTATTTCCGGCAGCCCGTGGACGTAGGACACCTGTCCGAACCACATAACTCTGTGTCTTCTCTCGTTTCTTTCTTTCTCAGCACTAAAGTATAGATTCTAAAAGACACACAAAACATACAAGCCTAGTACGTTTCACCCATCGCCATTTTTCCCGGACCAAATACTGTTGATCAGGGTCGCACCCGCATCAGGTACCATATGTGGGTACCATATAAATGCGTGACATGGTACGTAATACACATATGTACGTCAAGACTGAGAAATTGGTACAAACAATCGAACGGGGTACTTATATAAAAAATTTTGACAGGGGTACTGACTTGCAAATTTTTATATAAATGAGTTTTTGCTGTAGATTAAATAGAATATTAAATAGATAAATTAAATAGAATATTAATTTGTCGAATATAACTCATGCAATTAATATATTGTCAAAATATATGAAAAAAATAAGCAAATAATAATTGTTGAATCAACGTGGTTCGGTAAAGTAAGATTTACAAATTTCATGTGCTTTACACTAGGGGGTGTTAAAGGGGTGTAAAAAATGGTCTAAGGGGGTGCCAATAGTAGGACCCTTTTTTTAAACAAAAAAAAGTAGTGGCATTCATTTATAGCTTAGGTAGACGAGTATTTGTTATTTCAATTGCAATCCTAACAATATCAATCTTCTAATTTAATTATCAGAAACCCAAAAAGAAATTGGTGAGTGCGAGCGACCGTAATGAGTTAGGTTCTCTGGGATACAATAACTACGAACGGATGCATTTAGATATGGTGGTCAAAGATAATAGGTTGTGTTTTCCATCAGTTTTTGTCCCTTGTGGACCTTCTTCTCCCGTGTGGGAGTGTTGTGCCCCCATTGTGGATTGTGCTGTGTGTCGTTTGTGAGCCTTTGTTCTCCCGGTTGACGATGTACCAGTGAGACCCTTTGAGTTATTTAGCTCATGTATCTTTGTTGATTTATACAAGCTATCATTTTGAAAAAAAAAATGCTTTACATCTCTGCCTACGTTGGAATTTTAATATTTATACACGGACTATTTAAACCATGCAATCAAATACATAAAGAAAATTTAAGTGAATCTGTTATTTACCATGGTATGTCAGATTCAAACCAAGAGATCATAAACTCCACGACCATCCTTATTCTTAGGACCAGGCGCCTACCGTTGCACCAAAACCTATAGGTGATCGTGACTGTGTAACTCTAATCTTTTAGCCGCACAACAGCCAGCGCCACGGTTCGATTGCTTCTCAGCAGGACAATTATTGTTTCCCAACAATCTCTTCCCTCCAATAATTGCTCTCTTTTGCAATCTATGGGAATCAAACCCGTGACCTGCTCTGATACCAATTCTTAGGATCAAGCGTCTACCGCTGCGCCATAAGCCATAGCTGATGTTAAGAGTGCAACTCTAATATTTTAAACTGCACCGGAGCCAGCGCTACGGTTCTATTGCTCTCAGTAGGGACAATTATTGCTTCCAAAAACACATATAAGTTGAGATAAGAATCAATCGATATATGAGTACGGTGGAAATATGTTATATAATATTAATATAATGACTTCCAATAATCTTAAAATTTTAGGTGCAGTCGCCAGGTCATTACGCGACTCAACTGAAACACAAATTAATGTAATAAAACTTTAAGATCTTCGAAACTGTCACTTCACAAGTGGAGAAGATGAACTATAAATTTAAAATATATAAAAGAAACTTTTTTTGGAGGCATAAGGACAGTTAATAAAAAAAATAGGAGTGATATAAAAATTACTTAATTAATTAATTATAAATGAGGGACTAAATTGAAAATAATTTACAAACCAAATTGAGGCAGTTTTTATCCGTTCCTCACCAATTATATAATAGTATAGAAGTATAGATAGTATAGATAGTATATCGATTTGATCGTTTTTTTAACCTAAAACTGTATTTTTTGCTGGGCAGAATTTCCCTGTGCATGGGACATATATATTATAAATATGATATGCAAAGAATCTCATGCAACCCAATCGTCACATGACTATTATATGATATCCACAAATGTATATTACATAAATCATCATGGGGCCACTAAAACACAGACATAAATACACTAAATTACATAACATCTGCCGAAACGCTCGCATTTCACGTATCACAAAATTACATAATGTAGTACTACATACACAGGGCTCATTATTATTTTATTAGTTATTATTATAAAAATAGATAAGATACAGTCGTCAATGTCAGTCTGCGTATGTTTTGTACAGCGTTGAGGCTCATCAGAAACACAGTAGCTTTCCTGTATTAGATAATATACTGTGAAAGAACAAGACAATATAATGGAGTAATGTGAACGTTACTACACTTAGTTTGTGTTATGCTTTATTGGTTCAAATGTCGTGGATATCTTAAAGAGTTTTGGGCGTCTGTCAATTGGTTTTTTCTAATTATTTAAAAATAAAAAAAACTTACTAAACCATGTAGCATTAACCTCATAATAACTACATCATTCTATTTTTGAGTGTATCATTTACTAAAATCATCCAGTATCAATAAAATTTTGTTTTATGGTACACATATTGGACGTGCTAAAATACTAGTTTAAATGATAAGAAAACATAATATTAGATTTCAATAACTTCCAAATTTGCTCCATATTATATATAAACCCTAATCGTTTAAATATGGAATTAATAGGATGTAAATAAGTTGACTAGTAGAAAATTATATCTTGCGCTATGTGTATTAAATCCAGCTCATTACCATTCGTAAAAAAGTATTCACGCTCGGACTAGATAAGAAAGAACTCGAGCATGTTATCTTCCACCCTTCCGAATGTAAAAATGTATTTGAAAAATTTCTTGATCTCTCGATTTTATAGTTTACATATCTATGACCTAATAATAATACATGCTTTCTACTATAACCAAAAATGGAGTCGAATACTAGTTTTAAATTTTAATTCGTTATTTTTTTGGATAAATTTGCATTCAGTCCCTAGTTAGTATTTTTTGTAAGAGTTCAGTCCCTGTCAGAGGCCACATTAGGTTTAAGGACCAAAATTCGAAAATTGCAGAGATAAGGATTTAAAATATGTATTGACGAAAATACCCATCCCAACATACTGACCTATAGTTATTTTCCGGCGACTTTCTGTTATGCTTTTAGATTATATTGTTATAAATGTCTAGCGAACTGTTATTTCCATACCTTATCTGTTACTACGATGCAGAAAATTGTTATCAGCATAGTATTTATTATACGAATCCCGTTTTTATAGTGAATCGAGATCCGAAATTTCGAATGCCCATTAACCAACCAAAATCGGCGTGTAATGTAGGATGTATTGTGGTATTGACGAAGCAAGATGTAAGATTTGTATGAGTTTTTCATCTTTCTATTTAGGATTCTAATATGCGAAAAAATCAAAGCCGTTTTTGGCACCGATTACATCTAATACGTACAAATTCGAAGTACCCATAGTATGGGCAGCTCGGTGCGGCTCATTTTTTGCTCGTTCGTTCGACCTTCATCTTTCAATTTTGAGAAAATACGATCGACCCAAATAATTTGGGTATATTTTTATTGTGTCCAAACTGTTACTCGCCAGTGTCAAATCGGTTACCTGTTGTGCCAAAATCGTTACTAGGTCTGTCAAAACCGTTATTAAAACTAAACTTTATTGTACCATGTGCTGTGTTCGAATTTGCGAAAATAAGATGAAATCAAAGCCGTTTTTTGCAACGATTACATCTAATATGTTTATATTCGAAGTACCCATAGTATGGGAAGCTTGGTGCGGCACTTGTTTGCTCGTTCATTCGACGTTCATCTTTTAATTTCGCGAAAATACGATCGACCCTATAAATTTTGGTGTATTTTTTTCGTTTTGGCTGATTTGTGAAATTCTCAGGATCTGTTACTAGTATATGTGTTTCTGTTACTATGTTGACTAAATTTGTTACTAAATTGTCGGTGAAATTTCGGGCGGGGAAACCAGAATGAGATGAACTTTGGGCGGGAGTCTAAATAAAAGCAAGCGTTGATTAATGTTACCCGATATGTGTAAAAACTGTTACTAGTTATATGCTTATGTGTTACCAGATTAGGGTTTGTGATTAAAATCATAGCCTAAATTTATATATTTTATGTAAACTTCGTAATTTGACATATTTTAGTGAATGTAGCGTGTTTGAAGTATAAATTTTGAAAATCATAAAGTGAACTAATTACATATTAAATTGTTATTTTGACTATATATTATGTTACTCATGTTGTGTTTACTTGTTACCGATATATCGATTTCTGTTATCTTCTCCTCTTCAATTGTTGCTGATCGTCTTAAACTGTTATTACGTGAAATCAGAAAAACAATATAAGGTTGTGATTAAGATTAATTGAAGATGTCATTAATTTTTCGAGTCATTTATGTTAGGTCGACCTTCTGGATATAATAAACATCTAATAGTTCATTTCTGCAATGTTTTGTGTAAGTAGAATCGATTTGGTAGAAGCATTATCGTCCTTTCAAGAAGAGTGCTACTTGTTTTCCATACTATATACTCCACCTTCTTCAATTCCAACATAATCTCCACGAAAATCACAACATAAACTAATATATTTTTATTTAAAACTTCGTAAATGATATATTTTAGTGAATGTAGCGTGTTTGAAGTATAAAATTTAAAAATCATAAAGTAAACTAATTATATATTAAATTGTTATTGTGGACTATGTATTCTGTTACTCGTGTTGTGTTTCCTTGTTATCTATATATCAATTATGTTATCTTCTCCTCTTCAAATTGTTGTTGATCGCTGATAAACTGTTACTGCAAGAAATCAGTAAACAACATAGGGTTGTGATTAAGATTAATTGAAGATGTCATTAATTTTGTCGAGTAATTTATGTTAGGTCGACCATCTGAATTGTAATAAACATCTAATAGTTCATTCACAACGTTTTGTGTAAGTAGAATCAACTTGGTAGAGAGCATGATCATCATTTCAAGAAGAGTGCTACTTGTTTTTCATACAACATACTTCACCTCCTTCAATTCCAACATAACCTCACCGAAAATCACAACCTAAACCAGTATATTTTTATCTAAAACTTCGTAAATTGATATATTTTAGTGAATGTAGCGTGTTTGAAGTATAAAAATTTAAAAATCATAAAGTAAACTAACTACATATTAAATTGTTATTGTGACTATGTATTCTGTTACTCGTGTTGTGTTTCCTTGTTACCTATATATCAATTCTGTTATCTTCTCTTCAAATTGTTGCTGATCGCTAATAAACTGTTACTGGAAGAAATCAGTAAACAACATAGGGTTTGTGATTAAGATTAATTGAAGATGTCATTAATTTTGTCGAGTAATTTATGTCAGGTCGACCATCTGAATTGTATTAAACATCTAATAGTTCATTCACAACGTTTTGTTGTAAGTAGAATCAACTTGGTAGAAGCATGATCATCCTCAAGAAGAGTGCTACTTGTTTCCATACTACATACTTCACCTCCTTCAATTCCAACATAATCTCCCCGAAAATCACAACCTAAACTAATATATTTTTATCTAAAACTTCGTAAATTGATATATTTTAGTGAATGTAGCGTGTTTGAAGCATAAAATTGAAAATCATAAAGTAAACTAATTACATATTAAATTGTTATGTTATTACGTATCGTGTTGTATTTCCTTGTTACCTACATATCAATTTCTGTTATCTTCTCCTCTTAATTGTTGCTGATCATTCTTAAACTGTACTGCATGAAATCAGTAAACAACATAGAGTTTACATTTAAGATTAATCGAAGATGTCATTAATTTTGTTGAATCACTTATGTTAGGTCGACCATCTGGATTGTAATAAACAACTAATATTCACGGAGGCACTAAGTATTCATGGAAGAAACATGAATCTCGATAGAAAAAGTGTATATGGTTCACTTTTAACTAACCAATAGTCCAAGTCCTTTGTTCATGCTCATCTTGTTTTTCGCAAATTAAAACCCTACACATGGTAACAATTAATTACGTATAAATAACGAGTTTGGCAGACGTAGTAACGAATTTCGTAGACCGAGTATCAACTTTGATGACAGTAAAAATATACACAAATTATTGTGGTCGATCGTATTTTCGCAAAATTGAAAGATGAAGGTCGGACGAACAAGCAGACAATGTGCCGCACTGAGCTTCCCATACTATGGGTACTTCGAATTGATACATATTAGATGAAATAGTTGGCAAAAAACGGCTTTGATTCAATCTTGTGTTCGCAAAATTATAACAGTACGCATGGTTATAACAATTTAGCTCCGTTAAATAACGGATTTAGCAGACATAGTAACGAGTTCGTCACAAATGGTAACGAATTTGGTAGACCGAAAAACAGTTTGGACACAGTAAAAATATACCCAAATTATTGGGGTCGATCGTATTTTTGCGAAATTGAAAGATGAAGGTCGGACGAACGAGCAGACAATGAGCCGCACCGAGCTTCCCATACTATGGGTACTTCGAATTTGTACGTATTAGATGTAATCGATGCCAAAAACGGCTTTGATTTCGTCTTATTTTCGCATATTAGAACCGTAAATAGAAAGATGAAAAAACTCATACAAATCTTACATCTTGCTTCGTCAATACCACAATACATCCTACATTACACGCGATTTTGGTTGGTTAACGGGCATTCGAAATTTCGAACCTCGATTCACTGTAAAAACGGGATTTGTAAAATAAATACTATGCCGATAACAATTTTCTGCATCGTTAGTAACATATAAGGTATGGAAGTAACAGTTCGCTAGACATTTATAACAATATAATCTAAAAGCATAACAGAAAGTCGCCGAAAAATAACTATTAGTTCAGTATGTTGGGATGAGTATTTTCGTCAATACATATTTTAAATCCTTATCTCAGCAATTTTCGAATTTTTGGTCTTAAAACTAAGTGACATCTGACAGGGACTGAACTCTTACCAAAAAATACTAACTAGGGACTGAATGCAAATTTACCCTCTTCTGAATATGAAACTGATTGATTTGATTGTGCACCATGGAAGTTATATGGTTCTGAATGTGATTTGATTTAAAAATGGATCTTTCAATGAACCCAAAAATATTAAAGTTATAAACTATTTATGGAATAATGTCAGTCAGGATTCTGCATGAATACAGCTCATTCATTTCAAGTTATCAATAAATAAGAACAACAATGATAATAATAATATCTAGGTCATTTTAAAGTCAGCCTCATCCGTCGACTAGACTCTTTTGTCTTGTAGAGGTTTTGAGTAACATTTGTTTTACTACTAAAGGAAATTTTCAGTTATTTTTTTTAGTACAGGTCATGCCCTTAAATAGCTTAAAATTTGTAGAGTATTAAATTAAGTCTCAACTTGTGCTATGATTTAATCCAAGTCCATATATGTAGAAGCTATAATTTAATGAATATTATAGTATATAAAATTTCAAACATTATTGTGGTGTCCCCTATTGGCAACCACTTCAACAAATTTAGTTAAGGTAATGAATTATTTTGAATGCGACTTGGTTTGTCCATCATGTCGGGAAGTATCTACGTTGACCTTAATAAAATAGCAAGCAATAATATTAGGAGGCAATAATTATAACTGAGATTTGAAATATCCTTGCAACATTTTATCCTTCTTTCTTTCCATTCACTTCCAAATGCACTTTGAAACAGATAAGAACCAAAGGTAAATTCCCCCGAAAACAATTTGATCATATGTTGCCGCATTTCTAACCGCGTGATAAAATCTAACTAGACCAACAGTTTATGGTGGTTCACATTTGAGGTCACAGTCTACCCATTTTACTACACCAACCAAAATACTTAGATGTTTGACACATAATAAAACTATTTTTTTTCTGCTTATGTGTCACAGTCTCTATAGTGGTGGGTTATTAAGCATCTCCAACCGACAAACTCAATCTCAAACTCAAATGCCGTAATTTTTATCCAACTGTTTAAACTCATTATTAAACTCAAAGGACTATTTTAGTTCACTTTTTATACCAACTTTACAACTTTTCAATACATCCACATACTTTATAACTTGAAAAAAACATGTCAATATTACATCTTAAATAAATATTATTTCTTATTTGTTTTTATTTGTAATTTTTATAAGAAAGGTTTAATTATTAAAAAATTAAAAGGACTATAATGCAATTATTTAATATAAAACTCATTTATGATTTCAGACGCATACATGCGTTTATTGGAGGAGGGAGAAAGTTATACAATCCATTTTGGAATTGTTTTTTAGATTCGGATGAATCCATTTTCGAATGTTTTTTCTTTTTATTTTCCAGTTCCATTGGAGATGGTCCTCCCAACTTGGGTGTGAAAGAATTATCTTGGGCTACATCAATAAAAATTTCAGATTGTCGGTCTGGATTAATACACATACTTAGATAATACAGTGTTAAGTATGACATTTACACATCACCATACAGATCATCAGAAACACTTTGATATGCATAATAAAATATCACCACAAAACAAAAATAATGATGACATTTTATCTTGAGCAATATATCACGGTAATGTAAGTATCATCTTGATATTGGTTTACTTTAAACAAACACTCCATAATCTATCTCTTGTTATATTTTAGAATAATCCGACAGTGTTTCGTCCCTCATGCACCCTAAAAGTATCAAAAGTTTACAACAGAAACGAATGTCGTAAAATGTTTTTTTTTTTTCTTTCATCTCGTTTGTATACTGTGGTTGAATATATAAAATAAAGTTATTAAACTTGGGTCATATGATAACTACGGGACGAAACTAATAATATCGTACATGTCGGAATTAGCCCAACCGCTCAATCTATAAAGAGATGGTAAGTCTTGTAACTATCATAGGTAATAAATCACGTGCAAACTAATTTATGAAATCGGAGTCCCCACTCCAAAAGATTAATAATCATAAGCCACTTGTCTTATTTCTATTAGATACAAAATATATTTTAAGAATACGATATATTGAATCATATAAAATGCAACTTATGTCCCTGCATGATTGCAACATGTACACAGTACTCTGATATAGGGGCGGAATTATAGGGTGTCGGGGGTCCTCCGGCCATAGTTGGAGTTAATGTAGTAAGTCATATTGGTGATAATAAATAGTTTAAAATATGTTGAATAAAAAATGCAGAATTTGTTGTACAACATTTTTATTTGTCTACTACCTATTCGTCTTCATAACTTTTCTTTTAAAAGTCGTGTTCGATTCCTTGCATTTGGGTTTTAAGTTAATTGTGATGCGTAATGATGTTAAGTGTTTCGCTTAAGTCGAAGATGAGCTATGAGGGTTTAAGTCGAGAAAAGAATATCATGTCATATCACGTGTCAAATTATGTCTTAACTAACGATTATACTAACAGAGAGACCAAAATGCCAAAATGAATAATATTGGGATTAAAAGTAACATCACCATAAAAGTCTTATACCCCAATTATTGAGAAATAGCCAATGATCCCTTGGCCTAATGGTTGAGGGGAAGTCTCAAAAAGTCATGTGACAGGTCAATGGACCGAATCCCACCTCTCATATTTTCTTTGAGAAGTCCCCACGGTCCTAAGGCCCATGACTATCGTTGTTGGGTGGGTTTGGGACGTATCCATCTGACCACGGGGCTCAGTCCTACCTCTGGAATGTGTGGCGGTTATCCCATAGCCGGGCTGTGGGGATACTTCGGGACCGTTTGAATATATATATATATATATTGATATATTGAGAAATAAAAATATCGTGGGCCCCGTATTTTAAGTCCATCTCATGTGAGTTCTACATATATGATGAACTGAGAATGCACGAAAAAAAATGGTTCTTGAAACCATATATTAATTAAATTTTCTTTGCAACAGCTATACTATATGATGTTGTTCACGTGATCGAATGTCTTGAACTCACTTGGGGGCATTGTGATTTTTGCATGGCCCTCACGTGGGCTTAATCTTCCCATCCCACTTATTAATTTGAACTCTGCACAACTACTTTCATGCTCTTGTCCCAAATCAATCAATAAATTACACGAGTTCTTCAACATGAAATAAATAGTATTTAAATTTAAGGCGTTCTTATCGTTTGTGTTGCAGAGTTCAGAAATTCATCAAGTTCTGTACCATACATATAATAATAGTTCATGCTTGTGATTACATTGTTCTTTTATTGGGATAAAAGTCTTCAATAGTACTACTATGCATGATTTCAGATAATAAAACCATATGACCTCCAAAATTATTGAATTGTCCGGCTTTTTAACGACGTCGGCGTCCCAACAATAATGATTCATATGAAATTTTTACTTTTTTCATTTGTCCTCGGTCATTGGCAAATTATGGTTTTGTTAGTTGAGCTCGTTTGATGTATGATTTTCATATATTTATTTTATACTGTGTCCGTTGTTTCACTACATTCGAGTAATTGGGCTTAAGCCCAATCAAGATTAAGATCATTATATCTTCAACATATATTTCTATTCTTTCAAAAAAGAAAATGAAACATATATTTCTTTTAATATAACCACAACTCCATTTAGAGATGACAATGGACGAAAGCTGATAGTGATATCGAAAATATGTTCATACACTTAGAAATTTTCAATCACAATATGGACTAATATTAGGAGGTCATTCCATATAGCTTATTTTAAGGCTTAATTAATTTTTTAGTCCTGTATATTTGGAGTGATGGCGAATTTGGGACGCCTTAATTAACCGAAGCATTTTTAGTCCTTTAAGTCTAATAAAAAAAGATCAATTTAAGGATAGTTTATCCGGAATTAATACGTGTACGCCGATATCGATGATTTGGACCGATTTGTTTTTCTATCATCCAACTAGGCGCCACCTATGCAAAGAAAAAAGAAAATATTACCAAGATAAAAATAAAATTATTCAAATGGAGCACAAATTAGTTTGATCTCCAACGGGTTGGACATAGGGAAGAATATCAGGCAGAGCTCAGATGATTCGTTGACCAAATTTAAATTGAATTTCTTGATATGTTTATCTCAAGGAAGATTCGTAGACTTTGAAAGATACACTTGATTATATTGATTGATTGATTGTTACAATTTTTTTTTCAATTAAAATAATACACTTGCAACTAGTTTCGAACAGTAATCCCAAACGCAAACTCAAAATGCGTTTTTATCTTCTCTTTCCTGTTTTAAACACAATATGCGTTTGGGAATGTGATAACTAAAAATTGAGTGTAATGTTTTAAAACTTACAATATATACCCTTTTTTTCTATGTCGTTTATATGAAAAATATTGATTTATTATTAATTTGGTGAAAATTATTTTGAGTCGAAATAATCTAATATGTATAGTTGTAATTACATGGATAAATATTAAAAAAAATCGGGTAGAATATTAGATAATGGTCGTTGAGTTTGAGATTTGGTTTGCAAAAGAATTACTTCATTTTGAGTTTGAGAATAGTTAATTTTGAGAATGATTTTATGAACGGTAAACTTTTCCCAAAACACTACAAGTTTCCGTCAACTCCAAATCACTAGGGGTGTTCAAAAATAACAGGAAACCGAAGAAACCGACAGAACCGTAAAGAAACCGAACCGAAAAAACCGGAACAGAAAAAAACCGAACCGAATTGTAAAAAAACCGAACCGAACCAAATTAAAATGGTTTGGATATCGGATTATTAAGCATATGCAAAACCGAAAAAAAACCGAAAAAACGAACTGAAATAATCATATACCTCCTTCCCACTTATTTCTTCCCATCTTTCTATTTCGGGCGTCCCACATAATTCTTCCCATTTCCATTTTGGTAAAAATTATTCCAATAATTAAACTAATTACACCATTTATATTAAAAAAGACTCCTTAATTTGCGTGCCCACTAATAAGTTTTCTCTCTCCATACCTTAAAGTGTACTATAATATTAAAATAATGTAGTTTCTTAATCTCCGTGCCCACTAATCTTTGGGAAGAATTAGATGGACGGAGGAAGTACTACATTAAGAATAGAAGAAATAACAAAAATCATTGTTTTTCTCCCATAACGTAAACAAAATAGTAAATATAATTTCATTGGTATACGTTTTTTCCATTTTTAGGTGAATGCTTTCCTCACCAGTCAAATACTATTTTTCTCCCACGTAGTATCTTGAGATGAATGTTTTTTTATATTTTGGTTATATTTTGTTCCATTTTCATGTTTTTTTTTTTCTTTCGGACCTTTGAATTATTTTGCTACATGTAACGTTTCGTATATTTTCTTTGTTTTCTAATAACCATAAATTGTTTTGTAATTTTCAGCTTCATAATATTTTATTTTTCAGAAAAAACCGAACCGAAAAAATCGAACCGAATTATAAAAAAACCGAACCGAACCAAAATTAAAACGGCTCGGATATCGGGTTAAGCATACGTAAAACCGAAAACCGAAAAAACCGAACCGAAATTTGAAAACACCGAATCGAACCGACCGATGAACACCCCTAGAAATCACAGAATTGGAATTTCACTAATTATCATTATTGTCGATATCATTATCACGTCATAGATTCCCTCTGGTTTCCACTAAATCAGCTGAATCAAAGTTGGAGAATCGTAAGTGATTGAGGACGAACTTTGTTTTATTGAATAGGATTTTTGGGAGAACCGCAGACATAGTGATGTTAATAAATTATAAGAGTAAATATAGTTAGCTTTTAATAATGCAAAACTAAATTATTCAATTTTAATTATTATTCCTTTTCACTTTGAAAAACTATTAATAATTACAGTTCTCCACTCTCTTACTAAAAACTAGTATTTTTACACACACAACTTAATTATTGATTGGTGTTTTATTAAGTAGTATACTAAAAGTAGAATAAGGTAGTTAGTAAGAGTTAGCGTAGTACCCGTAAAAATTTTAATACGGGATTTACAATATAAATAGCAATATAAAGGTTGAATTAGAAATTTTGCTGTATTTTTAGATAAAGAATAGACTTTGTGTAAAAAATATAAATCTGGGAAAGTTTTCGCGAGGCTAGACTTGGGAGAAAACTTCCGTGAACACATTGATGTCAGTAATAGAAGTTTTCGTGGGTTGTGCAAAGTTTCGTGGAGTATAGATAACTTAAAGTCTTCGTGGGTATAGGTTAGGAAGTTTTTGTGAAGACCTATATATTCAAATACAAGTATACCAATAATTATAATAATGGACAATTACGTTTCAGGCCCTAGAAAAGTTCGAACTTAGTGATCAGGCCCTGTCAGTAATTTCTTTAGTTTAAAGGACCTGTTTTTTGAAAAATTTAAAGGTAAAGAGCCAAACTATGCTTTGACTAAAATACCCTTAATAAACCGTTCAAGTGGTATTCGACGCCAGTTGTATGTTACAGATATATGACGCGTTGTTACTGTAGAACTTATAAGCGTTACCTTAAAATGATAATGTGTTACTTATCGATAGTAAAATGTTTTTAGCAGATTTATATTTAGTTCTTCGGATAATCGAAATCCATTTTTCACAATGAATCGAGCACAATCGACTGCCCCATCAACCAATCAATTTCGACGTGTCACGTAGGTTTTATTCTAGTATTGATGAAGAACGATGTAAGAATTGTAATGAATTTTTATATGGGTTCAAATTTGAGAAAAAATGTGGCCAAATCGAACTAGATTTTGGCAGCAATTGCAGCTAATCTGTGCATATTCGAGATACCCATAGTTTGGGCATTTCATAGGCTCTGTTAATTTTGAAACAATTTACGCTGTGTGAAAGCAGGTCGTATCGCAACAATTGATTCATCGGGAACACATGTTACTATTTCATGCATATTGTCACCACGATTCGTCTTAATGTTACAAAGCTATACAAAAATGTTATTTTATTTTCTACATATTATATTTTTATCTCATTAATTGGTATTGTACGACTTTATTTTGTTCTCGGAGTATATATTTGGTATTTTTGTCCAACATATGGTACTAAGAACAAAGTGGGTCATGATACAAGGGGTAACTCATAATCGACCTTTTCGTCGATTAATTGGTATATTATGACCTAATTTTGATTTCCGTAAGTATTAATGGTGTATTTTGTTTAATAGACCTGTTCGATATTACAACCTACTTTAGTTTTTCGCAGACCTGTTTCGGTATTTGTTGACATCGAACTATTACTACATGAAATCGAAGCTTTACATGGATTAACTGATATTACGAACTAAGTTCTTTTAGAAGGCATGTTTCGATTTTTTGACATTGAAACTTTTACTACATAAAACCAAAGCGTTACTTGTTATCGGAACTGTTACTAAAATACAGGATTTTTCACTAAATAAACAATAAATATTATTGTATTGCCATGAAGTGGTACTATACTTGCTAAATTTTGGGCGGGATTTGTGGGATTGATTGGGTTAATTGGGCGGGATATTGGTTTTGAATGGGTTTGGATGGATTACTGTACATTTTGGGCGGGATTTGTGGATTGATGAGTTAATTGCGCAGGATGTATGCCATGTTGGGATTTTGGATGGGATTGCTAAATCAGTGCAACTGTGTTACTAATAGCTATGTAACTGTTAATCATTAGTTAAATATGTTACTAAAGCTCTTTATGTGTTACAAATTGTTGTAGTTGTCGCATCAAGGTTTAGCTTATGTGTTTATGGAGATTAAGGTTTAAGGTTTCAGGGTTGTCCTTAAGGTTTCAGGATTTGCGACATATAAACTGATATTTGTGGTTTAATTTTGAATTTTGATGGCATTCGTGCTGAAATTCATATGTGATGTTTCCACGAACAAAGTAATAGTTTATGTTTTGAATAATTATCGACCTCGAACATTCACTATCATCCACCTCAATCGAACAATGTAGCTTTTAAAGGAATTTGGTGTGATAAAGGCATCAAATAATACATTTACAAGATGTTAATCTTGTAAATCTCGAACAATGTGCATTTATGAACGAAATTAATCGGATTAGTAATGTGGTACTGAAAACCTGTTATGTGGTATCTAAACACGTTATTAGATAGGTTCGTATTGTTATTTTATAGCAAACATGTAGTATTACGTGCGGGCAATCTGGTACTGGTGACGTTAACGAATCAATCGGTTAATATCCCTAACAAAATAACTTCGAGAATGTATCAAATACAGATTTACGACATATAAAATGATATTTGTGGTTTAATTTTGAACTTTGAATACTTTTGTGATAAAATTCGTAACGTTATGTCTCATTAAAAGAGATACTAGTGTATGTTGTGAAGGAAGAGCTAATGTTTACATGATATTTTATCTCAACTTTCACATATTGATATCAACATTCGCAAAACGTGTCTTTTAAAGAAAATTTTGTGATTTAGCTTCATCATATCATCTATTTCCATGAATGTCAATCTTATATATCCAAACGAAATGAATTTATGAACAAAATTTAATCGAAATAGTGACGTGGTATTGATTAGCTATTATGTGGTACTTGTAGCTACAAATTTGTTATAAACTTTGCATATATTGTTATTTTTTTATCAGACATGTGGTATTATATGCAGGCAATGTGGTAATATTAAATTAATATATCTGACAATCATGAAACTTCTAGAACGTTCTTAATGATGTGTTACCCAGAATGCGTGAATTGTTACCCAGAATGCGTGAATTGTTACTCGGAAAAAATGAAGTGTTACCAACCAACTTTTTGATTGACAAACGTTCCAATATTAGGTCTCATCAAAATTCTTCGTTACCAGATTATCACATTAATAATCTCATTCAATTAAAATGACTCGTGATCAAACTTAGCGAATCTACCTTATTAGTTCATTAAAGTCGAGATTACCTATTTTTCAATAAGTATTAATCACATTATTCCATGATAAATTTCAGATTTTTTTCGTTATTTACATGAGAAATTGACATCGATTTAACCTTACTGTGTCATTTATTTCGAAGATTCGAGCGGTTTCAATTTTATTTGGATGTCGAAATTTTTTTTACGATCTATTCCTCTTTGCCTTTGCTTGGGTATTACAGTGTTATTTACGGGTGACGTGTCGTTATTATTTTCTCATTATATGTTCGTTTTGCGGATATATTGGTTATTAATATCAAGAAATATGGTATTATTGTTCCACGAATTGTTACCCAGAAATCTTGGATTGTTATTCAGTAACCATTTTAATTAGCAAACGGTTACCGCTTAGATCTCATCAAAATTCTTCGTTATTCCATGATTAACATCAATAATTGTCGTCGATAACTAAGGCCCATGATGAAATTGTGTCCAATTTACATTATTCCGATCATTAAGTCGAGATTTCACCGTATCAAACGAAATTCTGAATTATGTTTGGAGCATTCGTGCTTATGAACTTCAAAAATTCTCTTTGATTATGAATACCCATGAAAAACTGAATTCGATACAACTTTGTGCTGTTGGTAACGTCGAGATTGGATCGGAATTGGAACGTGAATTTTTTCTTTCGAACCCTTGAGTGTAAGGAATGTGTTATTGCAGGAAAGCGGTATTGTTTTTGAATGATGTTTACTTCTGTGACATCATTGTTATTTACTAATAGAAACGTGTCATTTTCTGCTATACGGGCAATATTTATTTTCTCACAATTAACGTCACTAATATCCGAGACTTATCAACACTTATGATCAAATTAACGATAATTTCACCTTATATCATCACAATCGTGGAGATTTATTCGGGTCTGAATGTGAAATCTCCTTTCGATCGATGCGTGCTTGTTGGGAGAGATCGATGCGTAACTGTTATTATTTTTTCGAAACTTGTTATCACATCATTCATGTATTTTTCGTCGATTTGGCATATGTAGTGTTAAATATGTCTTATCACATCATTTATGTATTTTTCTCTGATTTATTCGTTTTATTAGTATTGGTATTATAGTTGATAAAATTGTTACTAATATATGCGATATTGTACTCAATACAGACAATTTGTTATCCAAATGAATGGAAGTGTTATTTCAGCCCAAAACTGTTATAATTATTTCGACAACTATAATCGGATCATTTGGGTATTCTGTGGTAAATTTCGCTATGTCAGGGATAATTATGTCTTTTCGCATTCTTTAGGTAGTTTCCACTTAATTTTCCAAAAAGTAGGTCCTTTATCCTAAATCAAATTCAAATGGGACCTGAACACAAAGTTAAACATCTTAGTAGGCCTGATCTTTAATTAACCCTTATAATAATCTATCAAAGAACCTAGAATAGTACACGTGTGGTGCCCATGGATATTGATATTAGAATGTTTTTTTGATTACACATATACACAAGTTTTTGTACTCCAATCATACCATAGATATATATAGAAGTCTTCGGGCTTTAAACAGTTTTTCGTGGACCAAGTCTTGTATGAATGAAAGTTTTCGTGGTTCCCATATAAGGCCATATTTATATGCACTAGTATATAAAGTGGAGATAACCACATATACACATATATATATATACACACACATTACATATAATTGAATAGGATCACATACACACATGCATATGTGTAATAATAACAACCCATCAAAAGAATTGTAAGTACACGTGCTGGCTATTGAGGTTGTTATTAAGTATGACTAATAGGAGTTCCTTAACCATAAGGTACTATACAACACCTACGAAAACCCTTGGGTAAAAACAAAGAATTAAATAACAGGGAAAAGAAGGGAGAATTTCATCAAGGAAAAAAGAAAATTTCGACAACTGAAGTCCTTAACAAATCTATTTCAAACGTAAGCTAGGTAAATTGTTTTATCTATCATACGAAAATCCTATGTATTCAATATGTTGAAGTTGTTATCATGTCTTATATGCTTACATGTTAGTTCCGGGAAGTTTTCGAGGTACTTAAGGGCGGGGCGGTACATGGGTGAACACCTGTGAAGCAGCATTAGGGCTTTTGGTTATTTTGACATTGGGGCTACGAGCCGTGTATATTGATGACACTGTAGATGATATTTTGTCATAACGTAATTATTTAGGAAAAATGTTTTTGTTAGACGGGTCTTTCGCGACTTACGACGCGAAAATCTGCCATTAATCTTAGAGAAGTAGGGTCGTTACAGGTGGTACCAGAGCGTAGGCTCTAGATTCTGCGGACTGTCCATGTACTGCCGCAATAGAGACCTTATATTATTTTAGGTTTTCGTAAATTCTAAGTCCTAGGCAACAATGAGATTTCGGTATTTAGGAGTTTAGTTATTTGGTCGCAACATTAAATTTGGGAGTCACAAAGTTTTCGGCACTAAGGGTGGTTAGTTGAAGTTTCGGCACTCTAGGGTTAATACTAAGTATGGGGCTGAGTGCACACTTGCATACATGCATTTTATTAACCTAATGGAAAAATCACTCAGTGTTTACGTGTTGTAGGTACTGAGTCTGACGCTGTTACGCGTCCAGACTGAGGCGGTTGGTAGCGGTGCTTTGAGGGTGGGGCGGTAAATGGATGAACACCTGTGGAGCAGCGTAAGGGCTTTTGGTTATTTTGACTCTGGGCTACAAGCCGTGTATATTGAAGATATTGTAGATGGTATTTTGTCATACGTAAATTATTTAGGAAAAGTTTTTGTTATCGGGTCTTCCACGACTTGTATTGCGAAAATTCGCCACTAATCTTAATTCGAAAAGCAGGGTCGCCACAGTTAGTACGTTGTTTAATAAGTATTTTTAATAGTTTTGATGTAGAAATATTTTGATTGGTCCATCGATAGACCAATTTACAGTTTTTTATCTACCATACGCTCTTTATAAAGTACGGATAAGCAATATTTTAATGATAATTATATTTCTAACCCCAATTAAATTTAATCTGGTAGACGGCCTTTATATACTCCCACAAAGAGAGTCAGAGGAAGCGAGAACACGGTGATATCGAAATGGATCAAAAGTCTTGCAAGAATCACTCACTGAAAATTAGTGATGATGAACTATGGCACTTTTATAGAGATTGATTATTGTTAGATATTTCTTGTTGAATATTTTATGAAATACCATATTTTGTTGAATATCACAACATTGTTTTCTAAAAGTTTTCTCGCCTTTAAATATTCTTTTCATTCTATGTGTTGTATTATAAAAGTTTGTAAATGATTGTACAATATCAATTCATTGAAAATAAAAGAATTCTTGTTGTTCGAAAGGTTATGCACAAAGAATCAAATATGATAATCAAGCTAAATTAATCCAGGTTAAGAAAAAACTTAACAAAAAATTATTAAATTTCATTGGGGTTAAAATATAATTATCAGAATAATATTGCTTATTTGAAGTAATGAGAGTGGAGAATTGTAAAATAGTTTGTCAAAATAAAAAAATAATAATTAAAATTGAAAAAGTGGTTTAGTTTTGCAACATTATTAAAAAATTAAATATATGTGGACATCTAGTTTAAAAACATTCCTATCTAAAGAAATGCTAAAGATTTTGACTGCTCACTTGCTAGTTGCTTCTACACGTGCTGCTCCTAATGGTTTAAGTAGCACATATGAAGTTTCTACTCTGCAACTTGAGTTCAACTATCTCAACACTTTGGGTGATCTATATATTCATTGGAGTCCATGAAGGTTGGAGTCCATCAAGGTTTTTGGTTTATGTGTTTGGCGGGGGGGGGGGGGGAATGAAAACTGAATTACTTTCTTAAAATTTTTTGGTTTTGGTCTCGCTAAAGAACAAATACCAGTGCTTGATATGTGTGTTGATTGGTGCAGAAAAAAATATGTCGGTTTTGAACCATGACTGGATGTGTATGTGGTGTACGTGTTTTTGCAATACAACCAGAGTTTGTTTATGGAAATTCGGAGCTGAATCTCCTACGTCTCCTCTTCTTCCCGATTAGGAAGATATCTTACTAGAAGCCTCGGTTTACAACACTTGTCGTACAACCTCCTTAGCTATCTCACACAATATAACTCTCACAGCTATATTTTGTTTACTAAACTCATCCTGTCGGACAGCTTTTTACTGTCCGTCTCTTTCAACAGTTTCTTAAAGTCCATTGAGAGAACACACCAGTAACTGAATCGGTCTAGTGAATTTCTTACAATACCTTTCTTTCTCACTTGAGAATTTTCTCGATGATTTGAATACGTGAGTTTTCTCTGACGTTTGTTCAATTTCAAAGTTGGTGAAGTAAGTTATTCAGATTACATCCCTCCTACTTATAATTGGATTTGAAGTTGAAGCCCGTTGTGAGATAGACCTGCTTGTACCGGACACAATAGTAATTGACCTTCTCGAAAAGGGTATGTATGCTTGCTTTATTAGTCTTGCGTTGTTTCTGTCTCCATTCCTTATTCAGCTCAGCTTGAATTCAAACGCTCCAGCTAGAAGCCTTATAGTTGATGTTTGCTAGAACCTTCAGCTCGCGCTCTTGTACTTAGGGGTGATCAAATTAACGGAAAACCGAAAAAATGACCGAACCGATGGGAACGAAAAAAAAACCGAACCAAATCGTAAAAAACCGAACCGAACAAAATTAAAATGGTTCGGATATCGGATTAAGCATAGGTAAAATCGTTAAAAATCGAAAAACCGAACTGAAAGTATCATACTACATTAAAATAGAAAATATCAAACATCATTTGTTTTTCTCCCATAACGTAAACTTCATTGGTATACCTTTTTTTTTTTCCATTTTAGGTGAATGTTTTCCTCACCATTCAAATACTATTTTTCTCCCGTATAGTATCTTGAGATGAATGTTTTATATTTTGGTTAGATTTTGTTCCATTTTCATGTTTTTTTCGGACCTTTGATTTATTTTGCTACATGTCATGTTCCATAAATCTTCTTTGTTTTTTAATAACCATAATTATTTTATGTATTTTTAGATCATAATATTGTTTTGTTGATATTAAATTCCTAACCGAAAAACCGAACTGAAAAACCGAACCGAATTATAAAAAAACCGAACCTAACCCAATTAAAACGGTTCGGATATCGGATTAAGCATACGTAAAATCGAAAACCGAAAACCGAACAGAAATTTTGAAAAAACCGAACTGAACCGACCGATGAACACCCCTACTTGTACTATATGAAATTATCCAGCTAAGTTCGGTATCGATAGCCGGTCTTAGGGCGTTTATACCGGAATTCATCTACTTCATCTGATTTCTTGCTATGGTGGCGCTCTATTGTATATTTCCGCTCTGTGTCTTATATTAACTGTTGTCCTATACTTGTTACTTAATTAAGTTTAGTTCAATCACCATATCTGAATAATTAAATTCATACTTCTAACAAAAACATTCAAAGGTCAAGTGATTAGTTTCCTATCTATATATTTTGTTAAGCGCCCAGGGTGGCTATAAAAAGTCCTTTTGGGAAACGCCGGATTTTTCTTTAAATTTTCCGGCGATCCCGTTCCCCGAGATTGCTCGGTTTTAATATGAAAGTTAATAACGATTTAGGAATGTTCATCGAAGACTTACGTTGTAGCTGTGAAGAACAAACGGAATTGAACGGCTGGCGAGGTTGCGGAAAGATTTGTCACACCTATTCATTTCCGGGACACTTTCGTTCAACTCCCGTGGATAGTTAGAGAAGTAGACTGAGTTCTTTGAGAGAGAGAGAGAGAGAGAGAGAGAGAGAGAGAGAGAGAGAGAGAGAGAGAGAGAGAGAAGAGAGAGAGAGATAGAGAGAGAGAGAGAGAGAGAGAGAGAATTTTCGAAATCCGTACTCACCTTTTGTGTTGTTTTTTTGTGTGTGTCGACCCCGACCCTCTAGTTATAGGGTCGGTGGTTGAGGTTTCATCTCATTATATTTCAAAATCACGTCTTTTCAAAAATTTGCCATATTTTTCAAAAGGATATATGTCATATCTTACTAAAGAATCCAAATTAATTTCAAATTAAATTTCGAAAATTCCCACCTTATCTAATGTAACAACCGTAAATTTTAAATATGGGATATGATGTAACTAATATTTTAAGTCTTCGAATTAAGGGAATTAAAAACTCGAATGTCCAAAACAATATTTCATCCAAAGAAATTAGTCCAATAAAAAGGTTTATTTATACGCTTGATAAATAATATCAGGACCCAACTAAATTATAAAAGACCCAAGTCAATTTTTTTAATGATGCCCCAAGAGTATATTATCCGGGTAAAATAATAGAGCCCAATTTAATTAAGTAAAGGCCCAAGTATGATAGGTTACTTAACCTGAGGGAAATCACGTCATCATCACCTTAACGTTGCCTATCACTTGTACTTGGATAGTACATCAAAACGCCATTTTGATTTTTGAGAGAGAAACAAGAAAAAGAAAAGAAGGAAAAGATGAAAATGAAGGAGACGAAACAAAAAAAGGAGAAAGACGAAGAGCACATTCGACTAGCTACTGAAAGCCATCATTCACAACCACAAGTGACGGAAAATAACAAGGGGAGAGAAAGGAAAAGAAGGAAGAAAAATTCGAAGGACAAGAAACCAATAAGACGAGCTAGAGCAAGGGATTTTTGGCAAAGATCATCATCACCATATCATCGAAAATAACTTAGGAAGAGTTAGGTGGATTTCTTCACCTACATCACATAAAATGGGTTCAAAGATTTTTTGGGTGTTTCGACATTGAGTCTATTTAAAAAATAGTCTTTGACTCGGTCAGCTTTAAAAAATGGCCTCGTCGATTCTACCTTTAAAAAAATAGCCTTCAATTTAAGGGTATTTTGTTCTTTTTTACAAGATCTGTGTTTTATATGGGGGTCTCATGCTTTTATGGGACCTGTGGTATATAGCACGGACCTTTTCTATATAGTACAGGTCCCGTGCTTTCATGGGACCGTCCCGTGCTATATATAAAAAGAAATTATTGGGGATTTGGATCCACGATCTATTACTTGAACGTCTGAGTACACAACCACTGGACTACACCCCACCCGCCCACCCAAACACGATTCCCATTTAACATATTGGTTTTTAACGTGGGCACGATTAGTAAGGGCAGCAGTATAGTCATTTTACATTTTGAAGGCTATTTTTTTAAAGTTGTTCGAGTCAAAGGCTATTTACTTATAATTCCCTTCGACATTCAAGTTCGAAATGAACTTGGGTCTATGTGATGATTTATTTTGATATCGGTTATGTGATTTATGTGATGTGTTAAGCTTAAATCCAATATATGGGTTTTGTGAATTTATACATGCTTTTGTGCTTAGGAGAATATTTGGTTAGTATGAAGGTGGGAAGAAAAATTTCAGAAAATAGAATTCTAAGATTAGTACTTCGACTTGGTATGTTAGGATTGGAAGTAGAGAATTTTAGGTGAAGTAAGCTAGTTCGCGGGTTGGGGCAGTTCACGAATTGGGAGACGACTGCGGGTCGTAAAGTAGTTTTACGGGCTAGAGAAGTTCGCGAATCGTGAGATAGGGCGGGATGAAAATCTGTCACATGTCAATGGTTTCGAGAAATGAGATACGAGTTCGAGTTGAATGTAGGTTTCTTGGGCTAGAGTCACGGTTGTAAGAGAGCGAACGTTTTCGCGGGTCGGAGGTATGCAAAACATTCAACAAAAATCCACGTTTTGGAGATACGCAAACATTGTCTTGCACCACTTATTGCATTATTTTTCGGTAATATTTTTTGTTATGACTCATAGCCACGACTGGTCAATCCCAACCGTGAGGACATGAGACGAGCTGTTGGTCCGCGGATGGCCCGCAAGGAGAAGCCGTGGCGGAGAAGTAAATAGGAGAAGAAGAGATGCCGGATTGAGCCCTCGCGAGAGGTGGAGATGCAACAGGAGCCATTGCAGATGTCGGACCACCCATGTGGACAAAGGAAAAGCCAAGGCGAGAATGCCTAATGTCCGACCTCGGCAAGCGAGACCGTTCCAAGTATAAGTCTCATCCGTACACGACCCCGCCACCAACGACAGATCCAAGAAGTGGAAACTCTACATTGTTTCCAACTTCATAAAATATAGATTGAAAGGATGGACCCCGGTCGGAGAAAGGATGCAGAACATGCGTAGCGGGCAAAAACGTTCAATGCACATGCGGACCGCAGACGAATGAGTGGTTTCTCACACCTTTGGACAACAAAAAGAAGTGGATCGATAGCGCTATAAGATTTACTTGAATATTTACTTTAAATATATGTGATATATATTCATATTTCTATTTTGCAGCACGTTGATGAATCGATGAAGGGATTTATGGCCATCAGGATAATGTGGAGGAAGCTTGCAAGGATATTGCTTTCATGCCGATGATGTTTGCCGACTGTATAAAACGTCATCACGATGGACGGTTGAAGGGAGCTTAATGACGATATGCTAAAGACTTACTGAATATGCTCTCGGGACTGCTGAAGAACGGGGATCTGTGCCATGGAGAGTGGCCAAACTCATCGTCATACCAGTTAACAAGGACGACAACCACTAGTCCTAGCCGTTGTGGATTGTAAGAACAACGCAATGACTGTCTACGACTCGGAATTTTCAGCTGACGTGACAGGCACAAATATTGAAAAGGCATGTGCTGGTATCCTGCATGTACTTCCAATAGTTGTTCTCGCACATGGGACTTACGAACCGATTGACGCTGCTGAATTACATACGTGATCCGAATTTTCCACAGCAAAAATTATTGTGAGTTTTCTAATTAAGTTTATTATAGAATGTCTTATGATAGACTCATTTGAGACTATTAAGATCTAATTGATGGTATGCAGAGGTGAGTGTCGGATAT